>JBBPDI010106599.1:0-10029 GCA_037974545.1 Cucumis variabilis
CTGATTATATTTGGCACAGATCAGTCTCCTCCACAAAGCCTGTTTTTCGGTTAAAAATCTCCATAGCTACTTACAGATCAATGCAAATTTTGTATTCGAGACTTTATTGATGGCCAATCCACCCTTGTCTTTAGGCAACACAATCTTAGACCATCTGATGAGATGTATATTATGACCATTCTAGGAGCTATTTCAAAGGAAATCTCTCCCATGTTTCTCAATATTTTTGGCAAACACCACTTGGGGCTTTAAAGATCAACATCTGATATGTGGGCATACTTTCAAGGCTAGAATTTATAAGAGTCATTTTGCCGCCTTTGGATATATAAGAGTATTTCCAATTCTACAGAGTCATCTTTGATTTTTCTCAGAGATATTGTCTTAGAAACTAATAGAAGACAGTTTTCCACCCAGAGGAACTCCAAGGTAACTAATGGACAAGAACTGTTTTTTGATACCCCAATTTACAACCCCAGCTCTGTTTGAATCCACATTTTTAGGGGATATAGTAGATTTGTTCGATTTGAAATTTAGCCTAGAAGAACATTTAAAGATACGGAGGATATACCTTAAATTGGAGATGTAATCTTCATTGTCTTCAATAAATAGTAAGATGTCGTCGGCAAATAAAATGTGTGATAAATTAAAGGTTCCTCCAAAATTAACACCTTTGACTTTTCCTTTTTGCTCAAGATCGGTGAGAAGTCTACTGAGATAATCCATGGTCAATACAAATATGAAATGGGAGATTGGATCTCCTTGACAAATTACTTTACTTGGTCTATTTTTTTCTCTAGGTCTCCCATTGATCAAAAATGGAGTATTGCAGACTAGAGATAAAATTCTTTATCCATCTTCTCCACATAGTTGAATAATTTTTTTTCACGAGCATAAAGTCCATAAATTTTCAACTAATCTTATCGAAGATTTCTTCAATATCAAATTTTACAACAAAACCTTTAGTTTTTTTTAACTCTTCAGTAATCCACAACTTCGTTAGCAATCATGATAGCATCAATAATTTGTCCCCCCTTGACAAAAGCCATCTGATATTCAAAGACAGTTTCAGGTAAAGTTGCTATAAAGCATGACACATGAGAGTTGAACCTTTAGGGATGAAAATAAGCTCGCCTTAAACTCATCCTCCCAGGCCAAGGTGGACAAGTTGGGTCATTATTGGTCCTATAAAGCATCTTGCCTTAGCCTCGAACAAGAGGGTAAATTGGGCCATTTAACCCAGCTTGATAACACCAAAAGACGAAAATGTTTTACGTGGCTCTGCTTATTTTGAAGTTGTTCCTAAATTTTATGTATTTATTTGATTATGTTATAGGTTTCGAGTATAAGAGAGGTAGAATCGGACATTACGGAGAAAATGGAGCTAAAATGGAACAATTCGAAGCCTTAACAAAGTGTTTAGGCCAAAAGATCTCAAAACTGACACCAAAAGAAGTGCAAAACATTTTTTTTATTTGTGATGGCACCGCGACACTATCCTGTATTGTCGTGGCGTCATTTTGCAAATAATACAAATATGTAGCTTCAATTTTTTTCATATTTTTTTTTATTTAAACAACCATTTTGGCGTATGACCAGTCATTTTCTTCGTGTTTTTGCACTCTATCCATCTACAACATTATTTCTTAGGTTTGATTTCATCAATCTTATCTCTGTAATTAAGTAAAAACCATGTCGATGAGAGCCTAAGGTACACTTTCTTTTTTGAAAAGGTCTTTTTAAGTACAACTTTGGGGTGAGAGAATTTGAACCTGAGACTTTTAACTACAAAAAATTTAGATTTTAGTGTCGTACAAAAAAATGTTACTAAAACAAAAAAAGACCTTTTAGCGACACCATGTCATTCGTCGCTAGGAACTATCGCAGTATCCACTTAGCTAAAAGTTTCATAAACACAACAAATGCGCACTGCAAAATGTGTACTTTTGGTGACATTTACGCATTACTAAATGCTTACTTTTAGTAACATATATTTTATCACTATTTATTTTTTACAGTGACATAATACACTCGTCTTTAAAGGTGATGTTTTAGTGGCAGATAATTTTGTTACTAAAGGTTAATTTGTGACTATTACAAACATCTTTTGCGACGTATTAAAATCAATATTGCGCAACTAAAAATTCCTATAGTTTTTTTCGTTTAGAAAACTAAAGTTCATGCGACGTTGTTGAAAGTAAAATTATTTTATTAAATAAAAAATAATATATAATTTACTATATAAACCTGTTGTAAAATTTTAAATATAATAATCTTAAGAACTATCACAAGGCAACATGCAATAGCACCAACTTTATCACAAGAAATATACAAGAAGAAACTTCGATAATTTCATAAATAGTTTGAGTTTATGTCAACCTAAGTTATACGAATGAAGTTACATCAAGTAAATGGATGTACAAAGTTAGTTCCAAAGTTATAAGTATGAAGTTACATTTGTGCAAGAGTGCTGTGCATAACAAAAATTCCTAAAAGCCTTGGAAGTATGAAATGATCTTTCCTAACAAAATTATAGAATATGAACCAAAACATTTTTCATATTCATCTGAATTCAACATCAAAATCTTGTATAAAAGACTATTTGTGCATCAAATCTGAAATATGTAAGCATAACAGAATAAATAAGTAAAATATGTAACCAAAAAATGAAACTTAGGCACTTTAAAGAGCATGATGACACTACTCATTATGATTCAACTCAAACATTCTAACCACAATGAGCAAGAGGTGGGCATGTCTAAATTAAAAGCAACAAACTATGAGGCCCTAATCCTCAAGAAAGCATGCGAACGGAGGATAGGCGATGCAAAGACAAAAGCGTAAGTCAGATTCTATCGCGTGATAGTAAGTGACCTGATATGAACGTCTGGCGGGAAGGAGGCATTCGTTGAATGCCAAAGAGTTAGGCATTTAGCATGGTGCTATGAGAAGAAGTGAGGCAAGGTAGTAGATGTCTTGTGAAGGTGACTTCTCGTTATGGAAAGGTAAATAATACAGTGACTTTTCGTTATGTTAGGTAAATAATACATAACAGAAGAAAGTAGTTGAGACTAAGTATCTTCTGTGAGTGATCCATTTTAATGATCAAATATTATGAGTGACAAAACAAGACTTCATAACGATTTCTAAGTGCTATTAAATACTGTCTAAGTTTAATTATAAGTATTCTTCTGTGAATGATTCTTTTAATGAACAAACGTTTGTGAGATCTCTATAATGAATAAGCATTCGTAAATGACAAATTAGTTTTCGATTGTAATTTCTAAATCGTTACTTACGGTTGAATGTTTTCATGCTTGCCTACGATTAACGAATAATTGCTTAAGAAAGGAAAATATTTGTATTCATAGTCTTCTTTTAAAAAGGATTGTTTGTAAACATAGTGTTGTAAGCATTCTTCGTAACTCTATGATTATAATTATGAGATACCTTTGGGATACATTGATAATCTATGATAGGAGTAAGCTATGAGCTAACACTCCCTTATTGTTGAACTGTGTGGTTGAGCATAGTGGTGTGATTGATCTATCGCAAGATGCTGGTGGAAATTTCAGGTAACTCACGTGATGCTAGTGAGTGCAAATCCTAGGTCTAGACGAGGAAAGAATTCCAGGTCAAGACGAGTTGTGATGTGTTCTTGATGCTAGCGCTAGTGGAAGTCCCAAGTAACTCTTATGACGCTGGTTGATTATGAATCCCAGATCTTGGCAAGGGGAGAATTCCAAATCTAAGCAAGTTGGTGATGAGACACTGGTTAATGGTAAATCATAGATCTGAGAAAGTTTGAATGTGACGAGACGCTGGTGGAAATCTCAGGTAACTCACATGACGCTGTTCGAGCGTGAATTACAAGTCTAGGTAAGAGGAGAATCCCAGGCCTCAGTGATGAACTTATTCGCGAGATGACTTAAGCATGCGGTGCTTGTGATGGCAATCTATTTGTGGTAACTTATATTGTTGTGATTTATTTTATGTGGTTTAACCTTGTTATTTGTGATTCTATGTGTTTTTCCAAAAAGGTTTTCTCAAACCCATCACTTATTAAGTTCGTTTGACTTATATTTTAAGTTTTCTCCTTCCTAGGTTGTCATGCGTTAAAGCCACGTGAAGGTTGGTCTTGAGGAATTGTAGCCTAGTCAAAGAGGAAAGGTAGAGTTATTCTATAGTCTTACACGGCGTGCTAGGTCATGACTTCTCATTATATGCCTAAGGAGCTGGTTAGTAAGCGAATTGCTCCTTAATGTTGGTGATCAGACTTCAAAGGAAGGTGAGTACAATACCCAGATTGGTGAGGCCAAAATCGATGAGTCAGGGAGCCAAAGAGCTAAGTGAGGGAGAGGATAGCCCCAAACGCAGTCCAAAAAGAGAAGTGGTTAGGTGACCAATGCGAAGGACAAGGTTGCACCTTTACACCTTTAAGTACCTGCCACAAAGAGTAGCGTTTAGTGACAAAGAGAAAAGAGGAGACCTCGAAGGATGTCCTTGAGTTGGATTAAAGATGACAAAAAGGAAAAAGAAAGGAGATTAGGGACTAATACTCTTAAACATCGCTACAGAGAGTAACATTATGTATTGGATGAAGAAAAGTGCGCTCACCTTGGTGGAAAGAAGAAGGATGTGAGAGGATTAGACATGGTTTTATTTCATACAAAGTGAAGTTTAAGAGTTGTAATTTGTAATGTATGAATTTTGTAAGTGTTAAGTTAATAAAGAAAAGAAGTTAAGTTATTCTGCTATATTCTTATATCTTTTTGCATTATTGCCTAAGAGTTAAAGTTAAGTCGTACTTATAAGAGTGTAAACCAACGAAGTAAAGTTGAAAAGTTGTTTTCTGTTGGATAAGTTGTGTAGGTCTCTAAGGCTCAATGGAAGAGCTTTATGAAAAGACAAGAAGAAGAATTGTTCTGCTGGTCGTATGGCGTGACATTTGGGGCGTTTAGCGCATCATCTTGTAGAGAAATACGTAATGAATGTCTGGGTGGCACGACCTCCATCTGATCGTGTGGCAAGACATTTGGGACGAGGCGTGACACAAACTTCATAAGTAACAGAATAAATATAAGCATAAAAAAATTTAATTAGTTCAGAACCTAATCATAAGATCTACTAAGCAAGTTTTAATTAAATAAGAAACATGATAAGTAAATAAATCACGCAACTCTCTCAAAAGAAATTTTCTAAAGATTAACAATATTAGAGAATCTAAGTATAAAATGAATTCTACAACTTTGGAACCAACAACAAAAAATTGTCTCTTTAAATGCTTCTGAACTCTATGTGCTTTGTGTTGTTGACGATGTTGCTCTCATCATCTTCTGTAATCGTTGAAAGCTCTTTGAATTTGGCAGCACTAAGTAAATTAATTTAGCAAGCTCTTTGAGTTTGGAATTTTTTAGTGATGATATGATGATGTACATGTTGGTAATGTAGATAGAGGAGATGTCAAAGCTGAGAACTAAATATGAATCTCTTAACGTTCACATATGTTAATTTAATTAGATTAGTTAAATAATCAAGACCTTGTTTTTTCAAACTTGATCTTGATGTGTGGTTTAATTTTGTGTGAATTTGAAGGAATTTTCTTAGAGAAGAACTTGAACCATTGACCTTAAAAGAGTTACATAATCTTCATAAACAGTTCGATAAAACTCTTTCACAAGCTAGACAGCATAAAGTAATTACTTTGGAAATTAGTTTAATGTATAGTGATACATTATAATATAAAGTTTGTGAAACTTTATTATATAAATTTAATTTTGGATATGATTCAAAATTAATTTGTGAGAGATAAAATATTTGAATGAGTTCAAATATTAATTTAATATAAATTGGATTCATATTAAAATTATTGATTATGAGAGAAACTTATATTTGAACATGATTCAAATTTAATTTAAGTTAAATATAAGATATTTAATTTAGCTATTAATTAATTAGAGAATTAATTAATAGTTCAGTTTTATTTAATTAAATTTGATTTAATTAAATCTATAAGGTATTGTAGAGATATTCATTCAAATAAGATTTGAATTAAATATTAATTTATGATTTAATTAATTATTAACTAATTGATTGATTGTTAATTAATTAGTAGATTTGATAAAAAGAATCTCATAATTCTCTCCTACTCCTTTTCCCATTCCAAAAAGGAAAGAGAGTTAAAAATATCTTGAATAAAACAGTTTTCTTTAACGAATTAATCAAAAAATGAAAGCCAAGGCTCTGCAAAAAAAAAAAAGTGTTTCTTTCAACTACCTTTAAACGTTTTTCCATCCCAATTGGTTCCCACAAACCAATCTCATCCCAGAGGATAGGAAGATCTCGGACGGGTGGTGTCCCAATTTGGAGATTGATTTGTAGATTCATAGACGTCATCGAAAGTAAGTTCTCATATCCTATAAATTAAAAGCATGTTTAGTTTTTTATTTAGAATTTTGATTCTAAAAGTTTACCAATGTACTGGTATTTTAAGATTCCAAATTAATTTGAGTAACGGTTCTTTAAATTCTTCTGCTGCTATAGGGCTTTTATCCCTTCAACTTGCTCGCATAGCATAAACTAACCTCACAGCTCCTTCAAATGCCAAGACACCTCTAGCAAGCCTCTTCGCCTAACACTAAATGCCTAGGACATTCTTTTAGAGGCTCTCGCCTAGCCTTAAGCCAAATGCCTAGCAACTTCCACGCATGAGATTATCCTTTAGATCAGGTTCTCCAGACCACAACTTCTCTCCTCACCTAGACCATGAGAAAAACGCATAACTCCTCACCAAAATGCCTACTACCTTATAAAATAACCTCTCGATAATTAATCAAATTTTCAATCAACAAGCTTTTCTTATTCCTCTGTTTGGCCGCCAAGTAAAAGCTTAACACTTGGTCAAATTTCCTTTCTTCTTTCCACCTAACACAGAACAACAAACACTTAAATTCTCATAGCACTTTAACACTTAGAACTTTTAGGGAGTTTCAAGAACTAGGGTTTACAGTCGTGATATGTCACTTTTAATCTAGGACAAGTGGGAGATTTATTGGGTGCTTATTGTATTCCCTAGTTTCTTTTTTTGTGTATTATTATAGTCTTTTAACTTCTATGTTGTATACTCCACTAGCTTTAGGACAAGTGGAAGATTGTTGGGGTTGTAATAACTTGCATAAATACAAGTTATTATAGTCTCTTTTATTAGAATAACAAGGCCAAAATGCATAAGAAGAGGATTAAAATGCATAATTTATGTTGTAAGTACATAATTATTTAGAAATACACTTTACATAAAGCTTCATGCCTACTTTAACATGTGTTTTTAATGTCTAAATGAAGAATTTTTAACGAAAGAAAAAGTTAGTAATTCGCAGAGTCTTTCGCAAGAAGAATAAGCGAGAAGACCAAATCACAATTCGAGAAGCGGTTAGCTAGACAACATAATAGTAGTGGAATATGATGTGACATGTCACAGACAGTTTTCAGCGTGCAACGCCAAAATGTTCAAAAGAACATAAGTTTTCCTGCCAAAAGCTGCTTATAAAAAGTCTCCTTCTTCACCAAAGAGAGCAGGCCTGTATGGGCCAAAGTAGAGGACTGAATGGATCAGGACAGCCAAACGTCTTAATATATCGGTCAATCCCTAGAGAGTGACGGAAAGGAATAGTCTTTTCGTCGTCTGTAAAAGTTTCCTTTTTCTTCTCCTGTCATACTGTAAGTGAGAGCTTAGAGTTTGAGTGGTGAAGGTTCTATTTCTCGTTCCCTCTAACTTGTATTCATCCTCATTCTTCTGTCTACCTCTTTTTTGTATTCTTTGTGTAATATTTATTTTGTTCATATTGTACAATGGTTGAAGGCCTACATTCTTTATATATATTACATGTTTATACCTTTTTAATCCATTATTTCTTAATTGCTCACTCGTCAATGTGTTTTTAGTAATTGGGTTTGTGATAGGTTTTTTATATAAGAAGTTTAACTTATAATTCTTGTCATATTAGTTGAGCTATGTTCACCGCTTGGCCAGCATATATTACTAACTATCCAAGAGGGAAAGTAGCAAGGATAAGGCTAAAGTGCGCAAAGAGAAGTTTGGAGACAAACTCCACTTTACAAGATAACTTCCATCATTTGTGTTCCAAAAGTTGAACAAGTGTGAACATTAGACGCCGAGAGGTTGCTTTTCTTAATCACTAAGTTCTATAAGTATTATAAGTGAATTCTTCTAGATATATCTTACCTAATCAAGCACAGTCATTTGCATCCCAAGAGGTGAGCAAGTGTGGCGTCTATAAACTTCAAGAGAAGCTTACCTTAATCATGAGTTAGTTAAGCAAGTTATATCGCATCAAAGCTCTCGCATTGCTTAATTGCCTAATAATGCATTGACCTTCCTTCACCTCTTTCTCTTATACAAGTTAGTCTGTATTTCCATTTCACATTCATATATTCCCATTTACAGATTCTCTAGGCATACATAAATAGATAGTTCTTATTCTTTTATACTTTATTTAATTAATTTTTTTATACCGCCTAAATAATAAGTAAATCCTAGAACTAATGACTTGATATCAATTCCCTGTGTTCGAATCTAGATGACCCGAATAACCTATTGCTTTGCATATACTTGGACAAGTAGAAGAAAAACTTATACTCAATAAGGACTTAGTACTCACACGATAAAGAGGTACATAGTGAGTACTTCGCATACAACGATCATGACCAATGACTTATCGCATAGCATTAATCGTATGCTTAGTTAACTTCTGAAGTCCTAAGTTAACTTATGTGTCACTCCAATCCAAGTTTTTGGTATCATTGTTTAAATAACATGACAACCAAAGTTCAAGTTTAGGTCGATGCCCTAAATCTCGTGTAGTTTATAATTGTATTACAGAAGCATTTTATTTATCTAATAAAATAAAGTATTTTATTTTATTTGACATTTAGTTGGATTAACCCACAAAACCAATAAACTAACATCCAAGGGTATCTTCTGTATCCTAAACATGTATGTAGAGACATACAAGTAGATCATGCTTAAGTGATAACCTAAATGGTCTGAAGTAGATGGATAAGGTTGGATACCTTATCCTAGTGACACTATGAATACAACATGCTTTGTAGTTGTTACAATTATTCTAAAGTGCTACAAATGATTTGATTCTAATAATTCATGTCAAGACATTAGAGCGAGGATATTCTATACAAAGAGTTTGTATAAGATCGAACCATGAAATGAATAATCTCTCATATTAATACTATTACTAGTTGAAACTACATTTCATCAGGATGACCATAGGTGACTTGATCGACCCAAATCCTGAGCTGTGAACTTCTGCCTATATGAAGATAGTCTTTTGATTTGCATGGGTGAAAGTGGCATATGCCGCTGATTCAATATGCCTACCATTTTAGAGATTCATCTGATTAGGGAGCTGAGAACACAGATACATAAGAAGGAATTCACTCATTCTCTATAGATAGAGTAAGTAGAGAAATTTCTCTCTTAAGAACTGATTCCAGGTTTTGAACAATGTGGTACCACACTCTTTCTTGCCTCAAGAGGAGTTCAGTTATAGTGGGACAATAACTTCTTGTTCATTAGAGGAATCAGTAATACTTAAGGAGTTATATGTAACTACAAGGACAAAACGGTAAATTTTTTCCTAGCTATACTTACGAGCAATTTTTGAAGGGTCACTACACTGTTGATTGGTTATATCAATGGACACAAAAAAAATATCTACAATAAAAAGAGTGCATCTGTTAATCTTTAGTGGAACGACTGATAGGTAATGGAGATTAATTTAATTAAAGAATTTAATTAATTAATCTCATATCATTGGAGCTTCAATCTATAGGTCCATAAGGTCCACTTGTTAGCTCAGTAAGGATAAATGATAATCAAATTTATTTTGGTTTAAATTTAAATTGTTCAAATTGATTAAATGAAATAAATTGTATATGATACAATTAATATAATGTATTTGATACATTATAATATAAAGTTTTTATGAGAGAAGTTAA
>JBBPDI010106608.1:0-10029 GCA_037974545.1 Cucumis variabilis
CCTTTTAGAAATGTCAAGAATTTAATAGATATTACTTGATGTTTTAAAAACATAAGTAAAAGTACATAGCACTTGACATTTTTTAAACATTAAGAAAGGTTCCATAGTGAAAAACTTTCCATCTCTGCATTTTCATAAAAAAAATCTTAACATTTTGAAAAAGTCAAGAAAAAAATACACATCACTTGACGTTTAAAAAATGTCAAGAAGTCGAAAATTGACCCACCTTTGCCTTTTCATAAAAATTCTTGATGTTTTATCTTTGAAATCACCCATTTCTTAACTTTTCTTTTTTAAAATGTCAAGTGTTTAAAATCACAAATGTCAAGAGAGTCTTTTTTCCAGTAGTGAAAATCAGAAGGGTAGAGGTGGCGTTCAAATGGTGGATCAAGAAGGTGTAGCGACTGGGTTGTGTTCTATGAGAAGAGGAAGAGGCAAATCGGGGGGTTGTGTGGGAAAGAGAAACGTGGGAGGGAAATGTTGGAGGAAAAAAGTAAAAAAAGAAAGGAGGAAAATTAAAGAATTATATTTTAAAAAAAACTTATGCCCACATTATTTTTGTTGCCATGTATAAATTTTGCGTCGCCATAAACAAGTATAAAAAATGTTGGGTCTTTTGCCACTTAAATTACGTCGGCGTAAATATATGTAAAAAACGTGGGGTCTTTCACCACATAAATTATGTCGGCAAATATTTTAAATATCTGCCCACACACCATAAGTAGTCATAAACTATAATAAACATCGGCAGAAATCCAACTTAAAAAATTTTCTTAAAACTATACAACTTTTTGCTCGCATGTATATTTATGTGGGCAAAAATGATGATATGCCCATTCAATACACATCTTTTGCGCACGTAGATATTTTTGTCAAAAAAACAAAGATGTGTTGCAATGAAAACTATGATGGTACATCATATCTTTGCCTACATTTTTTTTGCGTTGTCAGAAAATTGTCAGGAGAAATCAAAATTCTTGTAGTAGTTGTTCACATGAGATTTCTAATAAATGTAATTTGTGGAATTGAACTTTGCATATTAAGGAATATTGTGAATACAATCTCTAGTATTTACTTCTTTGATGCTTTCTCTCAAATACAAGTTAAAAACTTAGAACTTCTTAGTGTTTGGTCTTCAGAATGTTGTAGTTGCAAGTGGATTTGAACTTCGATCTTATGGAATCCAAGGAAAGTTTCATCTTCCAAGTCTTCAATCTTTCAAAAGTTGTTGACCTCGAGGTTGATACAAACTTGCACGTCTTGAGAGCTTGTAGAAGTTTGAATCTTCAATTCTTCAGAGCTTCAGTACTTTATAGCTTCAATTCTTCCTTCAACCAATGACCCTCTCAAATGAATGACAAAGGTCTCTATTTATAGAAAAAATTTATGGGCTTTAAGTGGGCTTGGACCCATTTACTTGATGAGCTTATGCTTGGGCCCATTTGCCTTATTGGGCTTGGGCTTGGGCCCTTCTGTTTATTGGGCTTGGACCCATCTGCTTGTTGAGTTTGAATTGGGTTAGGATGAGTAAACTTAATTATCCAAACCCAATAAAAAAAAATATAATTATCATAATATTTGCTGTGATGACATGACAGAATTTAATTGGCCGAAATTTCTTGCTCAACAAATGCTCCATTTTCGAGATTAGTGCACGTGTATGGGTGGGCAAGTCTCAGCAAGTCTCGAAAATGGTAAGCTGAAACTAAAAATACAAGTGATTTGTTCTTCAGTTTGACTTCAGTTAATATGTCAAATTAATCACACTATGCATTTTGGATATAAGTGGTTAAAATGATATATGAAGTTTGGTGAATTTTGAATTCAATTCACATTTTTTTTACTAATGAATTTAATAGAATAATTGAGATTTAAAAAGAAATGATAGAATGGAATATTGCCAATTCATCAAAAAGTGAATTTAAGTGTCAATTTAAGTCAAAGTTTTTATTTTTTATTTTTTAATCCCTTAATTTGAATTTTTAGCAAAACTTATGCTATTTGAATTGTCCTTAAAATTTGAAAACCTTGTCAATTTTTTTTTTTTTAATTTGAATTGAAATTAACTTATGATTTGGGATAAAGATTTTTTTTTTCAATTGAAGAAAAACAAAATGATTTGAATTTTTTTTTCTTCAATTTTTTTTTCAATCCTGAATTTAATTAGAAAAACAAAAATTTTAAAGCTTTTTCTAATTAATTAATTAATTTATTATTTTATTTTTAAGAAAAAGATTAGAAAATCCAACTTCTAACTCAATTTTAACTGGTTTAGGAGAAGTAGAAGATTGATATGATACATTTTCTACTCTATAAATAGAGAACAAAGTTGAGACCAAAAATCTATAAATAGAGAACAAAGTTGAGACCAAAAATCATTCTCTTAGTTCTTTATCACTATTACTTTATTTGACTCCTCAAAAGTTTTTTTTTTTTTTGGTTTTTTACTTCAATTTGGGAGGAAAAAAAGAATGGTCAATGATGGAACTTCTTTTTATTTATTTATCTTTCTTTTTGGAAATGGCTGCTGAAAAAAGAAGAAAAAAAACATTTCTTTTCTTCTTTTCTTTCGTTTTCTTTTTCATTTTTTCCTTTCTTTTCTTTTTTTTATTTTTCTTTCCCTTTTCTTTTCTTTCGGTTTTAATTTTCTTTTCTTTTCTTTTCTTTTTCTTATTTTTTTTCTTTTTCTTTCTTTTTTTCGTTTTCAGTACTTTTTTTTACCTCTTTTTTTTTCTTTCTGTTTTCTTTTTTTCTTTCTATTTTTCGTTTCCTTTTTTATTTCTATTCTTTTTCTTTTCAAATACTTTTTAACTCTTTTTTTTCTCTTTTTATTTTTTCATTTTTTCGTTTTCTTTTTCTAAACTATTTTTTCCTAAACATTTTTCTTATATTTTGAAACTTTTTTTTTCTAATTTTGCCTACTCGTGACTTCACTTTGATTTTTTTTTTATGGGTGTAGCAGCTGATGCATATAGAGTGACATCTTCTAGTCTCCTTGACTTCTTGATTCTTTGTTGGCTTCATGGATCTGTACATGATAGACACTACAACTCTATCATGATGCCCACAATTTCCTATTTTGACTTCTTGGGTTTGTAAATGATAGACGATGCAACTTTATCATGACGTCTTCCTTTGACTTCTTGGGTTTGTACATGATAGACAATGCAACTCTATCGTAGCATCCAACTGCTTTGTCTTACTTCTTCTGCTTCAGCTTTTTGGGTTTGTACATGATAGACGATGTAACTCTATCATGGTGTCCACTGCTCTTCGACTTCATTATCTTAGGTTTGTACATGATAGACGATGCAGCTCTATCGTGGTATCCAATTACTTCGTCCTACTTCTTTTGCTTCAGCTTCTTGAGTTTGTACATGATAGACGATGCAACTCTATCATGACACCCAACTGCTTCGTCCTGCTTCTTCTGCTTCAGCTTCTTGAGTTTGTACATGATAGACGATGCAATTCTATCATGGCGTCCAACTACTTCGTCCTGCTTCTTCGGCTTCAGCTTCTTGAGTTTGTACATGAAAAACGATGCAACTATATCATGACGTCCAACTATTTCGTCCTGCTTCTTCTACTTCAGCTTCTTGGATTTGTACATGATAGACAATGCAACTTTATCATGGCACCCAATTGCTTCATCCTGCTTCTTCTACTTCAGCTTTTTGAATTTGTACATTATAGACGATGCAACTCTATCATGGCGCCCAACTGCTTTGACTGTAACACATTGAAGAAGAATATGTTGATGGCTGCAGCGCATCAAAGATGGAGATAGAGATCCTATCAGTTATGGCACATTGAAGATGCATATGATGACGGCTGCAACACATTAAAGAAGCATATGAAGATCACACGTCAAAGATGCAGATGATGATCGCACATCGAAGATGTAGATGATGATGGCTGTAACTCATCGAAGATGCAGATGATGATGGCTGCAACACGTCGAAAATACATATGATGATTGCATGTCGAAGATGTAGATGATAATGGTTATGGCACATTGGAGATGCAAATGATGACAACTGTCGCACCTCGAAGGTGTAGATGATGACAACTGCAATACATTGGAGATGCATATGATGATCTTCTCGTCTGTAACACATTGAAGATGAAGATGATGATCTTTTTAGCTGCAACACAGAGAAGATGGAGAAGATGATGATCTTTTCAGCTACAACACAGAGAAGATGAAAATGATAATCCTCTTGGCTGCAACACATTGAAGATGAAGATGAAGATGATGATCCCCTCGACTGTCACACAGAGAAGATGAAGATGATGATCTTCTCAATTGCAACACAATGAAGATAAAGAAGATGATAAATCATCTCGGCTGTAACACGTGAGAGAATATGAAGATGAATCCTCTCAACTACAACACACGGGAGAAAATGATGATGAATCCTTTCAGCTGTAACACGTGGGAGAAGATGATGATGAATCCTTTCAACTGTAATAAGTGAGAGAAGATGAAGATGAATCCTCTTGGGCGCAACAAGTCTCGACTACAACATGCGAAAAAAGATGAAGATGAATCCTCTCGGCTGCAACACATAGAAGAAGATGAAGATAAATCTTCTTAGCTGCAACATGTGGGAGAAGATGAAGACAAATCCTCTCGTCTGCAACATATAAGAGAAAAAGATCCTCTCAGCCACAACACTTGGAGAATAAGGTAAAGCTCGTTACTTTGACTTTTGTCCCATTTGCCTCATTTGCCCCTTCCTTTTCTTTGGATCATTTTTTTGTTGCAATTTTTATAAATATCATATTTTTGTTTAATGGTAATGAATTTTTTTATTCTGATATAACTTCTCATAAATTTCATTTTCTGCTAAGATTACATCATCACGATGAAGCATAATACCTTTTTTTTGTGCGACAGAACTTAAATTAAACTTTAAGCTGCCTACGTACCCTTTTTATAATTATAACATAAGAATCAAGTCATAACGTAGTTCAACTAAGTTTTTCTTCTCTTTTTTTTTTGTCATTCACCTTTTAAGCTTTTGTGGACTAGGAACATCATGCAGTTTAGACTCTTGCGATAAGAAGCTTTGCATATTTAACAACTTCTATTTTTATCAAAATTTTGTTCACCTTCTTTGTTTATAGAATTGGTGAATATAATATGTTTGACTTCACAATCAAGGAACCTTCTGTGTTTATGTCAACAGACAACTTCCTCTTCATACGTGATAGGACACGACTGTACGTGATAGAACACGACTGTAGGTCTTCTAGGCTTGATACGATCAAAGATAGAAGTCCTTTGCTTAATTTCATTTGGGTTGTCGACTTCTTCAGAAGAAGCATAATTGTTCTCGACTTCTGTTATACTGAAAACATGACATGTAGTGACTTTTAATACTTCCTTGGGATGATCATCAAGGAAGCTTCTTGGGAGGAATTCTATTAAAGTTATCAACGTCGAGGTCTGAGAAAGTCTTCGTTGTTTCCTTTGATAGACTTAGGCTTCCACATCTTCTTGTTTCTTTTTCTCTTCTTTTTATGGGAGATGCTTCCTTTTGCATGTTTTTAACGAAATGATGACTCTATTTGAATAAAATTTGGTTGTCTTCCTTTTCGACGAGTCATAACTATCTATCATTCATCATCATCTTCAATGGACTCTTTTTGTTATGGGAGTCTATCGTCACAATCCTTTGTTGGAATTGGACAATTATAGGTTCACAAGTCTCAAACTGAATTAAGCTTTTCCTATGATCATAAAGTTGCATTGATGGTGAAACACTTGAAGTCATCTTGACCGCAACATAATTCATCTCAGCTAATTCATCAATATGCAACTCGATCTTCTTTTCACGAGCTAATTTTAGAATCAACTTCTTCAACATCAAACACTTTCCAACAGGATGACTAATGACCCAATGGTACTTACAATATTTAGGATCATCTATTTTCCTACTTGTTTCGATTGTTTGCATTCTGGCAATTGAATAAGTTGCTTCTCTAGCAGCTACTCTAACATGTCTGCAACATCAAAGTCAGAAAATGGATAAACTTTTTCCTATTTTCTTTGAGAGTTGGGCATCCCTTTTCGTCGCCATCATGCTTTCTTTCATTTTTTGTTTCTTTTCTTTTAGAGAAAGATTTCAAAGGAGTTGCATGAACAACCATAGACTCATTTATGACACTATTTGCAATCTTTTTAGTGTCATCAGTTTCATTCTTGTCACTCCTCATTTTTGGAGCCAATAAATCTTTTGCTCTTATGCGTGCGATACTTAGTTTCATTTCATGGACAACAAGTTGCTAACTCTTCAAACTGCGTGGTTTTATCCCTTGTAAAATATAGAGAAGTTTTCAATGCATGCCTTTGCTGCACATCTCAACTGCAGACATTTCTGTGAGCTTGTCTTTGCAATTCATACTTAGAGCTCTCCATCGATTTATGTAGTTGATGACTAGCTCCCCCTTCCGTTGTTTGGTATTTGTCAATTCCATCATACTGACGATACGTCAGGTGCTGTAAAAGCGATTGAGAAAGCCTCCCTCAAGCTGCTCCCAACTATCAATGGATTCATGTTCAAGGTCGATGTACCAGTCAAATATGTTTTCTTGCAAAGTTTGAACGAACTGTTTTACCAACAAATCTCCTCTTGTACCAGCAGTTTTGCATGTTTCGATGAAATGAGCAACATATTGTTTTAGATTGCTCTTTCCATCAAACTATTGGAACTTGGGTGGTTGATATCCATTCAACATTCTGAGAGTGTCAATCCTCTTCGTATATGGCTTGGAATACAAACAGAAAGTTTGAGCAGGTTCACCATATTGAGTTTTGATGGAGTGTGCAATCATCTCCTACAACTGCTGAACACACAGCGATGCAATTCAGGTCAAATTTTATGGTCGACTCTCTTGCATAACTGCCTTACCTTTGTCAGTATTCTTGACAGTATGTGTATGGCTTGATTCATCAGCATCACGATGCTCAATGTGATTCTTGAGAGATACAATCTCATTATCCCTTTCTTCAATGGTTATCATGAGCATGTTGATCTTCTTTTCAAGATCAGTCATTCTGTCTTCACTTGTATCCACGTCAATCACCATAACCAACATGATATTTGGATGAGGCATCTTCTCATTCGAGCGTTCACGGATGAAAATTTATTCTTCAATCACAGGATTTTCTTTTATTATAACTCCACCTTTTGGTGGCTTGGATAGTTGTTCCCAAATGATATTTGCAACCTCAAAGAATGGCATTTTCTCAGATGATTGAGTTTTTCTTGAGCAACTGCGAGTATTTGATTGCTTGTCGATGTCGCTTGAAGCTTTAGAAGTGTTGCCTTGGGATATCATGATTTCTTTAGATGTTCTTCAAAAGAGAGAGATGAAAGGTAGAGATTATCCCACTAAGCGTGCCAAACTGTTCACATGAGATTTCAAAGAAATGTAATTCGTGGAATTAAACTTTGTATATTGATGAATATTGTGAATACAATCTCTAGTATTTACTCCTTTTATGCTTTCTCTCGAAGTCAAGTTAAAAACTTAGAACTTCTCAGTCTTCGGTCTTTAGGATGTTGTAGTTGCAAGCCAATTCAAACTTCAATTTTCTGGAAATTTAATTGGCCAAAATTTCTTGCTCAACAGTAGTAATTAGTATATTAGACATTGTTACCCCTTTTCATGTTTTGTTTTGATGCTTTGTTCTCGTTCGAGTAGTTGGTCAGCGTGAATTAATGGAATTTGAATCAATTTAGGAATTGATTTTATGGATTACCTGTACTTGCATTTTGTTTGGAGTTGGGTTCATTTGTGATTGGGAGGTGAGAAGATGAAGGGATGAAATATGAGTCTGAGCAAATGATGATTTATATTTAGCAAAGCTAATTAATTTGTGAAGTTTACAAAATTCGAGATTTTTAAAACTGATGCTCAAATAATTTAGTATTAAGTATCTAATGATGTAAAACTAATGATAAATTTGTAAGTGCATGGGGAACAGATAGTTTGTTTTGAAGGAACACTTTGATGAGTTTTGAAAGGTTTCTATGCATTTGATCGAATGAATTATAGATTTGTAGAGGAATAAGAGAAGGTAATTCAATCTCTATGTAAGAACAAGTAAATAGTTGGAAAATCGTTTAGTTGTTGAGCGATTTACTAATTAGATTTCGTATTTAGATGAATTTGAGATTACTCTAGTCGAAGTTTATTTAGCAGTAGGATATGAAAATTGAAATTAAAAATCAAATATTGGGATTATTGATTCTATAGAGAGAAGATTATGTGTGTAAGAATTGGGTGTGATGAGAAACACATGAACTCATGTTGTACTTCATGCAACCCTTTCCGAATGCAACCCTTTTCGGTATGATGGATGATTTCCAAATTTGTATGACTATCTGTCATGACTTGATTTTTTTTTTTTAAGAAAATTAGGCAACCAAAATGGCCTAATAAATTTGCAGTAATTTCTTTTCAATATGTTTCTTGGAAACTTACTGAAAGGATAAATTGGTGGTGCAATTGAAGCTAGCCGTAGTGGAACCACTTATGAAAGAATTCTGGTACTTTTTTAACTCAATTTATTATTGTTTAATTATTCTAGTTTCAATCTAATCTTCTTTTGTTTTGAAATTGGATTTCAAACCAGAAAAGTGTTGTCATTGATAATTGATTTTGGATGGAATGGTATAGTTTGTGTTTTTTTATATCGTTAGATGATTTGTTGTTATATTCTTGCAAGTAGAGGGGTTTAAGATGAACCTGATCTACTTTGATCTTTACCAGTCAACTAGACTCGAAAAGTTAGTTACAGGCATGTCTTGACCTAACATTTTTAAAAGCATGGAGTTTGAGTTCCTTTAGCTAAAGTGCTTGTTTAATTGCAGCCTAACATTCTTAAAAGCCAACGATGAGGCTCCTGTGATATGGAGAAAAGCATCATCAATAGATGAGGTGCTTCGAGAAGCAGATGTGGTATGACTTTGATATGATTCATCAACTTGCTTGGGGAATTGACAAAAATAGGCTAAAAATGGGGTAGGAAATGAAATTTAGGATTGGTTTTCAAAAAGTTGAGAAATAGGACAAATGAGTAGGGAAAAGTCCAAAATACCCCCATTTAATTTTTCCCCCTTTTCTTCTCTTCAACCTAAAAACAAAACAAACCAATAAAAAAAAAAAGAAAACTAGTTCTTCACTTCAGTGAACGTCTCCTCCTCCATTTCTTCTCCCCACGGCTCTCTATTATTTGATTGGATTTGAACTTCACTTTGATTTTCAACTTCGGTGCCTCCGGTGAACGTTTTGGTTTCTTCGATCCATTCCTTCTCCACGGCCATTTCTTTGGTTTCGACTTCCAACTTTGGTGAACGCTTCTCCACTCTTTTCTGATTTCAGTTTCATTTTCACGGGATCTCTTCATTTCGGTTTTCAATTTTAGTGGCGTATTCACCCTCTTTGAAGTCAAGTAAGTACCAAAATCTGAGTTGTTTTTTTTAATATATATATAAATCATTGTTGTTTGAGTTGTCTGTTGATATACATTATAGATATACCATTCAAATTTAGAGAAGAAATGCAAATGTTGTACAGGCACACACACATATATATGATTAGAAAAGAGAATTTGGTGATGTAGTTCCAATAAAATGCAATCTTTGTTGCCTCTTGTATAATCAAGCAGCTCCCCATATTAATTCGTCATATGTCGAACCAATTTATTTAGGATTTAGTTGTTAGAGAAAATTTGAATCGTAGGTGTGTAACGTTAGGAAGAACAATGTGTAACGACTTGATTATCGCACATAGCGTCAACATAGTTCTGATAACAGATCATAAAGTCTGATACTTTCTTCTGCCATTTCTTTTTATCTTTATTTGGGGAAATATTCTTCAATAAATCTTTCAGATTAGCATATGGAATAGGATCCTGATAGTTTAGATGAATATCTGTACTAGGGTTGTATGGAAGAATCAGATTCATCATAATCAAATCATTAATGATTCTAAGTGGATGACCCATATCAA
>JBBPDI010106616.1:0-10029 GCA_037974545.1 Cucumis variabilis
ATATTTACTAAACCCTAAACTATTGTTGATCAATATAATGTATTCAAATTTTTATTAATTTTGTAATTGCAATAAAAGAGTCTACATACATATACATATATATTAAATATACACATAACAACAAAGAATCATAACATAACATACCTATATATTAAACATATATATAATCATAACCTAACATATACATATAATTGCATACACATAAATATATATATATACATACATACACAAACATATATATATACATACATACACACAAACATATATATATACATACATACACATAAACATATATATATACATATAATTTCATACACATAAATAAATATATATATATATATATATATATATATATATACACACATAAACATATATATTCATATAATTTCATACACAAGTACACCTAAACATATATATACATATAATTTCATATACATAAATATATCCATACATACACCTAAACATATATATATACACATAACCCTAAACATATATATTTACATATACATACACATAACACACAAATGTGAAAAAAATACAAGAAAAAACTACCTCAAAATGATGGGCGACAACGGACAGACGACGACAACGTCCCTCTCTTTCTCGATCGATTTCTCCCCCTTTCTCTCAAAATTTTGTTTAAACCACCGTGACATCACCGAATAGAAAATGGGTTGAAATAGGCAGGACTTTCCGCGACGTCTTCAAAAATATCGCAGAATAAGGGTATCTGCGACGCCGCATTGCGAAAAGTGAGAAAACGAATTTATTTTCGTTTCACTTTCTGCAACGTCTGTCAGACGCACGTGGCAGAAATTTTGCACAAAAATCAAACTGTTAAACTTTTTGCTACTGACGCCATCGACGTCGCGGAATCTCGATAATCCGCGATGTCACGTTGCAGAATATCTACCTAATTCGTGATGTGGCGTCATGCACGTCGCAGTTCTGTGCAAACGTAATAAATACGTTTCACTTTCAGCGGCGCCACGTCGTGGATTATCGGGATTCCGCAACGTCAGTGACTCTATGTCGCTGAAAGTTTAAACGATACAAACTTTCCGCAATATGGCATCGCGAAAAATTTAATCTACGAATTTAAATCTCCTCTTTTTGCGTCGTGGATGTAGAGACGTCACGGAATCTCACAAATCCGCGATGCGTGGCCTCGCAACGTCGCAGAAAGTTAAAATCATATTTTATATATTAAACATTCCACGACGTGAAAGAGCTGTGCGTCGTGGAAAGTCCTTTACGGCGACGTCGTGGAAAGGTTGATTTACACCGATGCAGGTTTAAGCGACGTCGTTTTGTGCGTCGCGATAAGTCCTATTTCCTGTAGTGATTTAACCTGTGGTCCAACATTTTCCTATATCAATTGAACAAAATCAAATAAAATATGAAGTCTATCATTGATATTTTTTTATCATGAAATATCTGCAAATCTAATATTACAAATAATCATTTACTCAATGAGAGAGTCACAAATCAAAACTAGGTACAAATCAATCGGTCTCTTGGAATATTCTAGTCTTTTGCATTCTTTAACATTTTATTTGATCGGTTAAGTTGTCTCTTTGGCCTAATATTTTTAACATCCTTTGCTATCTCCATCGTTTTTATTTTTTGCTATTTCCATCGTTTTTATTTTTTTTTCTTGAACAACCTGAAATGATAATGTTGTATTAGAGTTTATAAATATATATTAGAATGAAAACAATCTAAACATCTTCTAAATGTATTAGCGACAAAAAAAATATCACTAATAGACCATAAACAATAACACACAAACTGAAAAAAGATTAGTTTGTCGAAGAAACAAGCTAAACATCCCAACACAAACAAGTTCAACATCCTCCAAATCTATCAATCAATGATAGAAACATATCATTGATAAGACTATAAGCAACATCCTACACAAAATTCACATTAAACTAGACCTTCTACTAACTTTCCAAGTCAAACAAGCTAAATATCTTCCAAGTCTATCAACGATTGAAATATATCACCATAGACCCTAAACAACAACAAATAAAAAATTGACATTAAACTAAGACATCTAATAACAATCCCAACACAAACATATTAAACATCTTCCAAGTTCATGAAAACATATATTTGATAGAATCTAAACATCACATAAAAATGGACATTAAACTAAATATCTACTAACATCCCAATGCAAACAAACTAAACATCCCTCAAGTCTATCATTGATACAAACATATCACTAATATACCATAACCCTAAGCAACAACACACAAACTGAAAGCATATTAGCATGCCAAAGAAACAAGTTAAACATCTCAACATAAACAAGTTCAACATCCTCCAAATTTATCAATTAGTGATAGAAACATATCACTAATAGACCATAAACAACACCCCACACAAAATGCTCATTAAACTAAAGCTTCTACTAAATTTCCAAGTCTATCAACGATTGAAATATATCACCGATAGACCCTAAGCAACAACAAATAAAAGATTGACATTAAACTAAGACATCTAATATCAATCCCAACACAAACATATTAAACATCCTTCAAGTTCATGAAAACATATCATTGATAGCACCTAAACAACAACACATAAAAATGTACATTAAACTAAATTATCTACTAACATTACAATGCAAACAAACTAAACATCCCTCAAGTCTATCACTGATACACGGTTACATTGCATATTATCCATTAAATGAGTAAAAATTCTTACCTGTCTTATTTTTCTTTTTGAATTGATAGGAAGTCCCAAGATCGTGTTGTTTGTAGCTTTTTGTATCTGTTTGGAATCACATGCTGCACATCTCCCTTTTCTACATCAAACTCATATATCATAAACTAACCTAAAATTAGGGTGTTAAAAAGCAAATAATAATGAACAATACCCAAGCACTAGGAAGTTACCTAACAACATTTTGGCCTCCTAACAACATTTAAGAAAATAACAAGGTCTAAAAAGCAAATTCATGCTTACCTAACAACAATTTGGCCTCCTCCTCAGTAAGCTTAGCAGCGAAGGCAATAAAGTTATTTGCGTAGCTGTTTTCTCATACATTTTTTCTCATTTTTGGTATACTCCTGACCAGACCTATTAAAATCGAATTGTTACAAAACTGGAAGTTCAAAAATATAAATTATATTAACGTATAATAATATAACCCACCTTTTCCTTCACTGACATGAGAACATTGAGATTTGTATCTAGGGCATTGACCACATTTAAAATAGTTGGTCTATTCTCCCAAAAAAAAAACAAGGGAAATAAAAAATAAAAATAAAAAAAATGATGGAATAGACTATTTGATTTAGATGAAAGCTATTCTTTTGTCAGGTTTACATCATAATCTCTATTAGCATGTTAATCTAGAAACTTTATAGTGGTTAACAACAAAATAAAGTTATCCATTAACTAGTCTACTATCTCTGTAATTATTCTATTTTGACAATTACCGTTTCAGCAAAAACTGCAGGCATCTGTGCATTGCTTTCCAAACCTACGACAACCACAACGGTTTCCAAAGCCGATCCGACATTTACATTTAATCGCTGCAATCCTCCTCTCCTCCGCTTCTACCGCTTCTATCATAGGCTAACTTAAATGAGAAGCAATCTTCATAGCATTCGATAATATTGACTGAAGTCTCCTGCGGATATAAGTAACGATATTTTCTATAACAATGTATGCTTCCAGCAACTGATTAGCAGTAGATGAAATCATTTGTAAATTAAGCATAACAAATACTTGATAACTTTGGTTGATTATTCGATTATGAATTTCTTAGAATCGACCTAATATATCGGCTCTATAGTTATCCAACGGTAGAGTTAGTTGATTCACCGTTCCAACAATCGCAACAGCATCATGCATGCAATAACTTATGTAAATTTCTAATGGACTATAGGTTGTTGTCGTTTAGTACGGCCACCAATATCTTGTAAGTTTTTTGATGTCAAATATTGTTTGTCTATCGAGCAAGATATTTGCAAGAGCTTTTTTGCTATAACATGTTTGATTTTTAGCTATTTTAGAGCCGTTCACAAGAAGATATTGTTTAAGCATTTTGTTTGTTGTAAGAATCTGATCCTAATTTGTGGATATAGTTTGATACAAAGGAAAAGAAATAAAATTTTAAACGTTAAGGGATAACAACTCCTAAAGAGAATGAAAATAAAGAAACAATACAAAAGAAAAAATCTAGCAACAAATACAAACAAAATATTATTTTCTCATAAAAACTCCAGTTTCTTATTTTTTATGACTTCAAATTCACAAAAAGTCTTGGGTTATTTGTTATTACAAAAGTCATTGTCTAGTAATTCTATTTCGTTCATTTACCCTCAAAGAATGTTTTGACTCTTGATTGAACATGAGATTTTTTGTGATGGAGAAAGTTTAGTTGAAGTTTACAAATGGGTTCTGGAGATCTCCTCTATCCCAATTTCATATTTCAAGGTTTCAATTGTTTGTAGTTGATCTTAAGAGAAATTTTTCCAAATCATCCCTCCACAAGTTTTATCATTCGGAAAATCAAGAGAAATACATCAGTTCATCAAAGCTAGAAAAAAGATTAAATTGCACAAGCAAACAACAAATTACTCTGAAACCCAATTTCAAAATTCCTTTCAATCATGAGGTCGAAACGACATTACACAAATAAAACTTGTGAAGCAGGGGAACAATAACGAAAACGAGAATATGAAATAGTGGGGAAGAGTTTGATGTCTCACGAGAGAAAAATGATCTGCTAAATAGCGAAATTGTATTACGTCAAAGTACCTAAACTTTCAAAAGTTTGAAAAAAAGAATTTAAACTTTAGAAAAAAAATGGAAAAATGACCTAAACTATTGAAAAGTTTTATGAGTAGGCTTAAACTAAAAAAAAAAAAATACAATTACTAATCCAATTTTTACTCCAAATTTCTTAGCACCCAAAATAAAAATAAAAATTTTAAGTTAAAAACATAGTTTAAACTTACATTGATATTTTCGCATTTCTATATGTTTAATATTGAATTGATATTTTCATTACATCGTAGAAAAATCTACCAATCACAACAAATAAACATCAAAATGACACTATTATAAATATAATATAAATAATAGATATGTTTAATTATTTTAAAATAATAAAATATTATTTACTAATTTAATTTACTTTTGAATTTTTCGTTTTTATGACTTTTCCAAATATCCATCTAAACCAAAATTTCTACAAAATTATGAGCATAGTGATATTAGTTTATCAGTGATAGACTTGTATACTTGTACATCACTAGTATTAATTTAAAGTTATCACTGATAGTAGTTTATCAATAATAGACTCGTATCCTAGTCTATCATTTATTGATTATATTAGTCAATCAGTGATAGTCACTATCTTCTATCAATGTTACAAGTGCAACACTAGGATGATAAATGTATATCTTTTCTTTCTTTTTTTTTTTTAGTAATTTAGAATTATGATTAATCGATGTTATGAGTGTAACACTACCTCTAGTTTGCAACCATCAAGTAGAAGGACCACGAAAAAAAAATTGATTGATGTGAAGAAAAGTCACTCACAATGTAGTTATTGTCGTTGTGCTTGTCACAATCGTAGAAAGTACACACTTCCACTGTTTTTACAATGATGTGAACTTATGTTGTTGATAAGAATCATTCTACTTGAAGATAGAGCTTGGAATAATGATTCTGACACCTCTTGAATCACCAAAATCGAAGTTCAAACGAAAAAATATTGCTAAAAGAAACTTAACAGAAAAATACCCGAGATGGTGACGTGGTGACCAAGTATTCAATTTGAACCAATTAGAGAAAGCCACTTGGAGAAAGGGAGGAGTAACAAATGTGGCTTTTGGTTTTGTTTTATTGGCTTTTATAAAGAAAATGCATTTAAATAGAAAATGACTTTAATATTATTATTTATCTTTGTATCTAATGGCTAATTTTTTAAAAAATGGTGAAGTTGCTTTATTGGGTTTTAAACAAAGTATTTTGAAAAAATATATTATTATATTATTATTTGTATTGTATCTAATGGCTAATTGAGTTTAATTATCAACCATTCATTTTTCTTTTACTTACATCCAACGACCTAAAATAATTTTGAATTTATCTTTCCCCTCTTTTTAAATACTTCCTTTTCCCTAAATTTTCTACAATATTATTAAACTTTACAATCCTCAAAAAGTGAAAAAGCCAACATTGTTATTCTCTCTAAAGCTTCCAATTTTTATTCTTTTCATTTTGTTCTTGAGAGAATTCTTGTTGTATTCTGATGATTAAATTTGTGAGCTTCAATTTGTATACTCACTCTTTTAGAGAATTTTTCTTTTGTGTGATTTAAAACTTCAACATATTTAATGGTTGGATCCTTTTCCGTGGAAAGGATCGGGTTTGCTCTTGAACCCGAAAAAGGAACAGAAATCGGTTTGGCTCAAATTCGTGGAAAGAGTCAAAAGAAGATCTTCAATCAAAATCCCAAGAGGTGCTTAGGAAAGTGAATGTTGGTTGAGTTTAACCGAACCACTGTAAAATTACGATGTCTTCTTCTCTAACTCTTTTCTAAAAATGATCTAATTAGTTGAATTTACTTTTTATTTATTAAAATTTTTAATTAAACCCTATTCACCCCCCTCTAGGGTAGCCATACCGATCGAACAATTGGTGTCAGAGCGAGGTTGATAAACTTTATTGTTAGAGCATTATAGAAAACCTATTGGCAAATGGGATTGTTGAAGGTCAATCTACTTCTAGACCTTCTTATTTTCATGGTTCAAATTATGCATATTGGAAAGCTAGAATAAAAATTTATTTGCAATCTACTGACCATAATTTATCGTTAATTTTTGCTAAAGGTCCTTATGTTCCCATGAAAAAGGTTGATAATATTGATAAGCCTAAATTAGAAGAAGAGTATGATGAAAATGAGATGAAAAAGTGTTCTTTTAATGCTAAGACTATTAATTGTTTATATTGTGCCTTGAGTAAACATTAATTTAGCAGAATATCCATGTGTTCTTCTGTACAAGAAATTTAGAATACTCTTGAAATTACTCATGAAGGAAAAATCAAGTTAAAGAGTTTAAAATTAGCATGCTTGTTTATAATTAAGAATTATTTAAGATGGATGCTAACGAGACTATCATCGATATATTTACTAGATTTACTAACATCATAAATGCTTTGAAGGGTCTTGGTAAAGTTTATACAACTTTTGATAATGTTAGAAAAATTCTAAGGTTTCTACCTAAGATTTGGGAAGCTGAGGTAACGACCATTCAAGAAGCAAAGGATCTCACCAAACTTTTACTAGAGGAGCTTATTGGCTCACTCTTGACTCATGAGATCATCATGAAGGAACATTTGGAGGATGAGTCTAAAAAGAAGAAGAGCATTGCATTAAAGACTATCTCCTTGGAAATTGATCCCAGAGATGAGGGTGACCTTGATGAAGATGACATTGCTTATTTTTCACGTAAATACAAAAATTTCATAAAAAGGAAGAAATATTTCAAGAAGCACCTATCAACCCAAAAAGAGTCAAATGGTGAGAAAAGCAAAAAGGATGAGGTGATTTGTTATGAATGCAAAAAGTCGGGTCATATAAGAACGGATTGTCCTCTCCTCAAATCATCTAAGAAATCCAAGAAAAAGACAATGAAGGCTACTTGGGATGATAGTAGCGAAAGTGAAAGTGAAGTTGAAGAAATGGAAAACCTTGGTCTCATGGCTTATAGTGACAAAGAAGATGAATATGATTATGAGGTAGCTCTAGAACCTCCTTCTATTGATGAATTATTTGAAAATTTTGAAAGCATGCAAAATGACCTAGAAAAACTTAGTTCTAATTATGTTGTGCTTAAGAAGATACAATGTTCTAATTAGTGAAAATAAGTCTTTGCTTGATAAAATTGCTTGCTTTAAAGAGAATGAAAATGTTGAGAAAATTGAAGAATTGAATATCTCTAGTGATAAGCATGTTTGTGATGAGAAAGATGCTTTGCTTAATAAAGTTACATTTCTCGAGCATGATAGTTGTGAAAAATATAACTTGATTAAAGTGCTTAAAGAAAATGAACTAAATATTTTACAAGATCTTGATAAAGCTAAAGAGACTATTAAAAAGTTGACAATAGGTGCTCAAAGATTGGATAAAATTATTGAGGTAGGAATATCTTATGGTGATAAGAGAGGTTTAAGCTATATTGATCATGAATCATCTACTCCTTCATGTTCTAAAACTACATTTGTTAAAGCATATCTTATTGTGCCTATGCTTAATATGCCTAATGTGTCTAATCATGTTAAATCTAGTTTTCTACTCATATGTCATAATTGTGGTGTTGAAGGTCACATTAGACCTAAATACTTTAAATTGAAATATGCTCAAAATACCTCTTCAAGAAGAGATTTTTCACAAAGAGCAAAGTTTTAGCATGCTCCGAAGAAGAATTTCTCCAAGAAAAGTAGAGTACATAAATTTCTTGTGAAAAATAAATCTTTGCATAATGTTGTTTGTTTTTCTTGTGGCAAGTATGGACATAAAGCTTATTCTTGTTACCTATCTAGATCCAATGCTTGTAATGTCTATGGAAAAATGAAATGGATCCCTAAATATGTAAATGCTAACATTCTAGGACCTAAACAAGTATGGGTACCAAATGATCAAACTTGAACTTAGTTGTTTTTAGGTTTGTTTGAAAGCTGCCAAGAAAAATAAATGGTACTTGGATAGCGGTTGTTCAAGACAACGATGGGAGATCGATCCAAGCTTATCTCTTTCTCCAAAAAGAATGGAGGCATGGTAACCTTTTGTGACAACAAGAAAGGTAAAATAATTGGTAAGGTTAATATAAGAAATGATTCATCTGCTTTGATTGAAAATGTTCATTTGGTTGATGGCTTAAAGCATGATTTGCTTAGTATTAGTCAATTGTGAGATAAAGGATTTAGAGTAATATTTGATAAAAAGAATTTCATAATTGAAAATGTTAGCGATAGAAAAGTTTTGTTTGTTGGAAATAGGGATGAAAATGTGTACACTCTTGATTTGAATGATTGCCCTATTTTTGATAAATGTCTTTCGATTTTGTATGATGATTCTTAGTTATGGCATAGAAGACTAGGACATGCTAGCATGCACTTAATTTCAAATATTTCTAAAATCTTTTTGGTTAGAGGTCTTCCTAGTTGTAAATTTGAAAAAGGCAAAGTTTGTGATGCTTGACAAATGGGTAAGGAAACTAAGTCCTCTTTCAAATCTAAAAATGTGATCTCTACTACTAGACCTTTACAACTATTACACATGGACTTATTTGGTCCTTCTAGAATGGTTAGCTATGGAGGAAATTATTATGCATTTGTGATAGTTGATAATTTTTCTAGATTTATTTGGGTTTTGATGATAAAACATAAGGATGATGCTTTGAAAAGTTTTATTAGTTTTGCAAAAAGAGTTCAAAATGAAGAAATATTTTGTATTTCTAAAATTAGGATTGATCACAGAGGAGAATTTGATAATGATGCTTTTAAAGCTTTTTGTGAAGAAAATGGTTTTTTCCACAATTTTTTCTCTCCAAGAACTCCTCAACAAAACTATGTGGTTGAAAGAAAAAATCATACTTTGCAAATATTTGCTAGATCAATGTCGAATAAGTATGACTTACCTAAATATTTTTGTTCTGAAGCCGTCAACCCAGCTTGCTATGTTTCAAATATAGTTTTAGTTAGACCCTCTAAAACTCCTTATGAACTTTGGCATGACAAAATTCCAAATATTGAGTATTTTAAAGTTTTTGGTTGTAAATGTTTTATTTTGAATAACAAAGAAAAACTTGGAAAATTTGATTCTAAGACGGATGTTGGTATTTTTCTAAGATATTCCTCTACTAGTAAAGCTTATAGAGCTTTCAATAAGAAAACTTTAGTTATTGAGGAATCTATACATGTTGTATTTGATGAATCTTGTAATAATGTTTCTAATGAGTCTATTTGTAGTGATGATTTAGAAAAAGATTTTGG
>JBBPDI010106638.1:0-10028 GCA_037974545.1 Cucumis variabilis
ATATATTGGGTTGGGTTAAACCGAATTTTTCAACCCTCTAACCTGAGACCCAACCGAACCCGAAAAAATAAAAAAAAATTAACCCAATCCAACCTTTATAATATGGGTTGGCTAGTCCGGGTTATTCGAGTTCAACCCATATTCTTACACTCTTACTTGAGGCAAATCCTAGCCTAACACAAAGCCGAGCATGCTCCTTAATCGATAGGTTATGTATTTATCTTAAAGACGTGATTCAGAAACCCTAAAGAACATTGACCCTAAGGCAACTTTGTCAATAAATACATTATTAACTTCATAGGAGATAATCTGACTTTCTCTCAAACTCTCTAGCTTCCACATTCTTTCATTCTCGGACTTAAACATCTGAGTGTGTATGGTAAGCTCTATATCAATGTGAAGATTTTTTTTGCAGACTACATTCTTGCCTTTCAAACAAATTTATTGTTGGTATCATGTGAAGGTTAGGTGCATTCACCCATGTGCAAAACGTTGCTTTAACAATTTCAAATTTTGAAGACCTATTAAAGCAAACATAATCTATCCACATAAATGAGTAATTTAATGTTTTTTTTCTTTTATTAAGGTTCTAAGCTTTCAATTCTGTGTCAAATAAAATTGTAAAGAGAAAAATTAAAAATTATTCAATAGGACAAATGAAAGTTTAAAAATCTACTCACCACTTTTAAAGTTTGAGGACTAAATAGGTAGAAAAATAAAATTTTAAAAACTTATTAGTATACAAGTCTCGAAGTTCATGTGACAAAATTGTTATCTTTTGCTTCTATAGTGTATTAAGTAAGTAAATAAAGGTTTCCTTATTTGTTATCAACGTTGAGATGGCCGAGTTGGTCTAAGGCGCCAGATTAAGGTTCTGGTCCGAAAGGGCGTGGGTTCAAATCCCACTCTCAACAAATTTTTATTATTTCGTTTTGGTTTGATGGCCCATGGGCTTTCCAACGGGCCCGCCTTATACAATCATATTTCATAAATAGTTTGAAATTGGTCTTTCGACTTAGTTGTATTTGTAAAAAGCTTGTGAAGGATCCACTTATATGAAGTGATTATATCCTTAAAGAGTTTAATTGCTTAATTTTGAATCGTTAAAATTTATAATTTATAGATTTATTAGGTTCTCCTCCTAGTTTACTATCTAACAAGAATAATTGTTTGAAAGAATAATTTAAATTCTTCAGATTATCTTAGGAAAATATATATTAATTGTATATGGTAGGATTAATGTAAAGTACATTGCAAATTGATATGCTATAATATATAGATATCTAGATAGTTATGTTGAACAATAAATTTTGCCCAATTAAATTCTACTACGTCATCACAGCAAAATTGTGATGATTATAATTTGATTGGATTTTAGGTAGTCAAGTTTTCTCATATTCAACCAATGTAAGCCCCTGATGAAAAATTGGGCCAAATAAGGGGGTCTGAGTCTGCCGAGAAAATGGGCTTAAGTCCAAGATCAAGTCCAACAGGTAAATGGGTCCAAACTCGAGTCCAACAAGCAAATGAACCTAAATCCAAGCTCAACAAGTAAATGGGCCCAAGCCCAAGCCCATGAAATTTCTCTATAAATAGAGATCATTGTCATTCATTTGTGGGATCTTGGATTGAAGAAAGAATTGAAGCTCTAAAGTTCTAAAAATTGAAGATTCAAACTTCTACAAGCTTTCAAAACGTGTAAGTCCATATCAACTTCGAGATCAACATCTTCTAAAAGACTGAAGACTTGGAAGATTAAACTTTTCTTGGATTCCAGAAAATTGAAGTTCAGATCGACTTGCAACTACAACATCCTGAAGACTGAAAATCAAAAAGCCGTAAGTTTTTAACTTATATTCGAGAGAAAACATCAAATGAGTAAATACTAGAGATTGTATTTATAATATTCAAAGTTCAATTCCACGAATTACATTTAATTAAAAACTCGTGTGAACAAATTGTAAATATGATTTATAATTAAAACTATATATTTAGAAGAATTAATGTATTTGAATTTGATTCAAATATGAAATTAATATAAATAGGTGGTTACATATTAATGTAGATGAAATTCATTTTAAAATATAAGTCAGGAGAGAAATATTTAACTTAAATATGATTCCAATTTTCATCGAACTAAATCTAAGATATTTAATTCAATTCAATCATTTTAAATAAATTATCAATTAATTTAATTTTAGTTAAATAAAATTAAGGGATTTTTAAAAAAAATATAACAAACCGGCAAAATATTTACACTATACAGAAACAGTTTTGAAAACAGATAAAGTCCATAGGCCCACAATGTAAAATACCAAAATTTTCCCAGTTAACATGCGATAAATTTATCGACCACACTCACACGATACACGATCGTGTAGAATGATCGTATAGATTTCGATACATAATCTCGAGCATACCGTGCCTCGAGATGAGAGAATTCTTTCTTTAGTTCTTGTATCTCGAACCTTAATGGCACCGAGATGGTTTGAAATGAAAGAATTATATCTTTATTTTATTCTATCTCAAGCATATATTGCCCCAAGATGCTTCGGGATAAAAGACTTTTATGTTTAGTTATTAGATCTTGGGTCTTAAATTGCACCGAGATGACCCAAAATTAATAAATAGCAAAGAAGATATAAATAAAATTTATGAAAAAATATCGCTCGTCATAGATTTTTTTTTATTATTATTATATAAGCCGTAAATATTTTGAGTTTTTGTTACATTTATATAAATTAGTCTAAAATTAACTTTATAAAAGGGAGCAGGGGAGTGAGTGATGGTTTATTGCTTTGATTTTTGTTTTGAAAAATCCGATTCACATAACATGCACGATGCTATAAATTTAGGCTAAGCATTTAATTTTAGATACATGGAAGAAAAAATCGTATCTTTGACGAAATCATTTTGAATCTTCTCTAGGTCGGCAAGATCAGCTAGAGTTTCACCAACTCTTTCTTATCATACTGATCTCCCATCGGATTGTTATACCTCCTAAGGGTCTTCCCTGCTATTCTCTCCCCAAGAGATCGGTGTGTGGGAAAATCTCCTTTTTTTTTTAAGTCACAGAATAATTTTGTTTTTTCTTTTCATGGAGAAAATTCACACTAAACTTCTTTCTTTATGGATCAAAAGTGAGAGAGATCTAAAAATGACAAAAGTGAAATAATTTTCTTTTCACATTTTCTTTTCATTTAATTAAATCAAACTTTTTAATTTAACTAAATTTTTAGTTTAATTAATTTATTAATTAACTAAATTAAATATTTTAATATTTATCTCTTATATAAACTATGGTTTTAATATAAATCACATTCATATTAACTTCCACCCTTTCATGTTAACATGAATCTAATTAACATTATTTTAATATTTAAATCTTATTCAAATACATTTGATCTCTTATTTATTATATAGTCTAAGTTTGAGTTTCATTCAAAATCAACTTTATACCATAATTTTATCTATATACATTATAATTGTACCATATACGGTTAACATTATTTTTTAATAAGTAATTTGAACGATGCAAATTCCTAACCTAATGACCTATAGACTAGGAGCTCCAATAATTCGAAGTTAATTAATTGAATTCTTTAATTAAATTAACCAACATTTATTGACTATGGATCACTCCACTAAAGACTCATATATAGTAGCATTCTTCTTACGGTAGAATATGTTGCTCAATGAAACTTTACCATTACCCGTAATGTTATAACTACAACCAAGCTTCCAACTACTTGGTATAATTTCTTGCACTAGACCAGAGAACACAATGTCAAACTAACAAGAATGCAATAGCCAGATAACCACAAAGCAAACGATAAAAGAATAAGAGACAAAAGATATATAGTGGTTTGACCAAATTGGTTTACATCCACATTGAGAACTACCTTGGAGAGATTTTATTAAGAGAAAAATCAAGATACAATTATAGATATCAACAAAGTAATATGAAATCTATAATTTCATGATTGTCAAACCTGACTATACCTTCGACCAAACTAAGAGACCCACGTGTCGCTGCTGCCTCTGATACCAAAATCCAAAACCTATCGAAAATTGCCTCCTCTAACTGGAGACTCACGTGTTGAACAAGCTATTGCAAACCCAAGAACAACCCAAGGCTAAATCATGTGAAGAAATCCACAACCAAAAACCCCAGTTAAACCACACTGAAACCCGTCGCTGAATGTTGAAACGCCGTCCACAAAATCGACGAATGAACGAACGCCGACACCCGTAGACTAAACCACTCGCGACAAAACCCGTCAGATGCTCACCGTTCACCCTTTCTCCTTTTCAAGTCAATACCGGACACCATCAAACTCACACCAGTGTCGACATTAACCAGTTCGTTGTCAATCTCTCTCTCTATTTTGGTTTCTGCCAACTGCCCCTCTTTTTCAAATCTCCTTTTTTTTCTTTTCTCAAATAAAAGACCTAAACAAAGAAGATCCAATTAATTTCAAAAATGTCATTGAGGCATAATTACAATTTTGTCATCAACATAAAAAACCCAAATTTTAAACCTCTTAAATATTTATCATTTTTCTACAAATCTTCCTCATGAAAAACTATTTAAAACACAAAACTGATTCTCCCAATCACTCTATCATCCAGATTTAACCTTCAGCTCATCTAACCGGTATTTAACCTATAAGCTAGAAGAACCTTTGGCTACCAACCTAGTCTTATACCTAGGCTTACTGTCACCTTCTAGCTTGATTTTGTAAATTTACTTTGTTTGAATGAGTTTCTGAATAGAAGACTTTGGAACTAATGACCATGTCTGATTCTTTCTCAAAGAGAATAACTCTACTTTTGTAACATCCTTCCATTTTTCTACGAATCAGATACAATTACCTCTTCGAAACTAAGAGGCTATGCTTCAATACTGTCACTGAAACACCCTCATCCATCAAAGTCCTCTTTTGTTGAGATTGTGCACCATCAAATTCAGATTTCTCTGTAGCCTTTGTCTGTGGAACTAGTGATGAATGATCACTAGTTACATCTGAACCTTTGCTTGATGGTCGTACTCCATAATCAATTCTGTCACACCCCAATCCGTAAAACAACCAGAACACAGAAAATAATGCTGATAAGACGTGATTTAGCTTAAAACCTTGAAACTGGTCATATTGTCTAACTCAAACTCAACTCCTTTAATTTTAAGCTACCAAGCGAAAAACATAACGCAACAGAAGTCAACTTGAAAGCCAAATACTTGAGCATCTCTAACGTGATTAAACGCCAAAGACACTTATCTTAAATCCTTTACATTGTTTAAACATCGAATACATTAAATAACATGCTTTAGGCAATAAAGCTTAACGCACTTAATATAACCAAAACTTAAACTTTACTAATAATAGGCGTTTTATACATAATATACAATACAACTTAAAACTAAAACTTAAAACATCTGGCAGCTTCTCGACTGATAAGCCCTTTCCTTCCCCTCCTCTTACTCAACCTTAATGTCAAATCCTGGAAGATAGAATTTTAAAACGTAAGTCTAAAAAACTTAGTGAGGTTTTATGAAATCCTTTTCACAATACCATTTGATAAATCATTTTCGCCAAGTCATAAATTTTAACACAAATCAGTTTATCAATAAACACATCATTTCACAAAATATATTAAAGCGCATGTAATCATTTTTACAATAGAATCAGATCAATTCGCAAATCACATCAATATACATTTTGCATACGCCAAGGATCCAAAATCATTCTCTACGCTTGGTCTCATTACCTTGTATTTAGACAACTATATCAATAGCATCCGAGAAGTTACGGATTCGTCTTTGTTGCTCAGACCGCCTAACACAATGCAGTCCTTTTCTACATTGGCCAACTTTAACCTTATGTGTACATAACAGTTAGCTCATTCAAGGGAAACAAATACATTTCTTAATCAATATTATAGTCATCAAATCAAGCTTTAAACATTATAAAAACATGTTTGAAATTATATAAATACTTTAAAAGAAAAGATCACTTTGAAAGAAAGCACTCACCAAACTTTGCCAAAGATCCTCCCCATCCTTCTCTTTTCGCAGAGCCTTCTCGCGGAACAAATCGTAGCACTTAATACTTTGTTTTTCTTCTTCTTTTTGCAAGAGTAAAACAGCAGCACTTTAGCTCTTTAATAGAATTTTAGTGCTTACTTAATGATCAAATCATTTATTTATACTATTCCTTAACCAAGATTAGTCATCTTTAGTTCTTTGTCCGATTGTCAGCTTCGACTTAAAACCTCACACATGTAAAATTAATATTTATCTTAGTCATGCTTAAATCTTTAATCTTACATGTTAATCCCTATCAAATCAGATTTGACATTTTCTCGTCAAACATTTCATCTCGCCTAATTCCATTTTGCGAATAGCTTTAACTGCTTAACATAACTTTCAAAGGTCTTAACGCGTAACTCTTCTCGCGGACTACCCAACCTTCTCGCAAAGACTCTTTTCTCATGTAAACACCTAAACTTCACAGTTCTTATCGCAAATTCTTTTTTTTTAAAACTTTCTCGCAAACTAACTTCTTAATAGCAAAACTTATCACTTAATCCTTTCCCCAGATTGATTCAAATACCAACTTCTTATCACGCAGTCTTATTTCAAAACACTTCCTCTTATCTAAAATGCAAAATTTAAAACACAGCCAAATTTTACTTATTATACTCAAATTAGAATCGGGTCTTACAAATTCTTACCTATGTCACAACATGATCAAGGGTCTGTTGTTTCTGCTACTATGATGTCGTAGCAACAATACCTGAAATCGCAGTACCTTTCAACATATACAGAGCATTTCTCAAGGTTCCCCTCAGTTTAACCAAAAAATCCTCGGTAACTTTCAAAACTTCGTTCTTAGATTTATAAGCATAACCTGATCTATCTAATTGACCAAGAGATATTAGATTACATTTGAGTTATGGAACATACCTCAAATTTGTAAGCTTTCTGATAATCCCATCATGTGTTACAATTTTAGCTAACCGAGTTCCCTTGACATTATAGGTACCTCTATCACCCAATAAGACTTTTCTCCCATCATTTTTCCAAAAGTCAATCAGAAAATCCTGATTAGGAGTCATGTGATACGTGCATCTTGAATCCATGATCCAAGCATCCTGCATATCCCTGTAAGACACCCTCAAGACCTCTACTGAATCATATCCATTAGTAACATTTGTTGCATAATGTTGGAATTTATGTCCTAAAACTCGTAGTTTGTAATCATATTCTATTAAATAAAGTTGTTATTGATACTATAACCTTAAAGCCAATAAATTAAGGATCTGATGCTATTATTGAGTAAAGTTGAACTTTATGTAGAGACATAAACGTAACGTGGATCAACTTCAAGTATACAGCCTAAATAGTCTATAGTATACAAATATGGTTGGACACCTTATTCTATAAACACTATGGATGCGACTCGCTTTGTAGTTAGTACAAACGATGTGATTCTGAATCGTTCATGTAGAGACATGAAAGTGGAGGCATCCTGTGTAAAGAGTTTATATAAGACTAGAATTATGAAATAGTCACTTTTACGTTATAACACCGTTAACTTTGTAAAACTGACTATTTCGTTTATAGATATCCAGTGTAACTTAATCTTAATCGTGAGCTAACTATGAACTCATATTCACACGAGATTATCCTTAGTTCAGCATAAGTGAGGACAGATCATTAGCATTGGCCCAATAAGTCTTCGATTTTAGGGATAAGACCAGGTGAATAGTTGGGGACATAGGATGCAAGAAGAAATTCACTCATACCCCCTTTAGGGTTAGTAGATAGGTTGTTCCCTTAATGACTAAATACAAGTCTTGAACAAGGGACTCCACCCTCTCATTGGCCTGAGAGGGATTCGATTTAGAGGTTGGATCTTAAATCAATTGTTCAATAATCGATCAATGGAACGTAAGGTGCAAGATGGTAGTCTTAGAGGTAAAACGATATTTTGATCCAACCGAGGTTATGAACAACCTATGAAAGGTTAACTTACTTATCATAGTTATATCACATGGACACAAATATATCTATGTGAGGATAGTGCAATAATGGGACTTTAGTAGAGGACAGTGCAGATCGTTGAATTTCATGATCTATAAGTTCATTAGGTTCCCCTTCTAGCTCACAAAGAATCAATTAGAACAATATGATGCAATAATTTGAATTGTTTGAATTAGGTAAAGAGAGAGAACTGACGAATATATTTGATATAACCGTCAGTTATAAGTTTAAGATAGAGTTTTATGTTTAAATAAAATTTGAATGTTAAAAATATGAATGCAGATTCATATTCAGAAGCTCGAAATTGATGGAAGTAGTCAAAGATGTGAAAAGTCAAAATGTTGACTTTTGACTTTGAGAAGTTAAACTTTGTCCAACTTTATATTCAAATATGATTTGAATTTTGGAGAAATGAATGCAAATTCATGCTCGAAAGGTCAAAATTAGTCAAGACGGATAAAAAAGTCAAAATGTTGACTTTTGACATAAAAAGTCAAACTTTGAATTTGATTTAAATGTTAAATTATCATATTGCCCTTGGAGTAATTTAATTAATAACACTTTGTTGAGATTTGGCAAGCTTATCACATGCATGTGGTTTGCAAATGGCTCCAGGCATGCTAGACATCTAAATATAGATGCAAATGCCAAGTGTTAAGATGAAGGAAGTCCATGACATGCATTCTTGCATATAGTTTGCTTAAAAAATGGTTTGGTGCAAATGGAAAAAAAACTCTTGGTTTTTTACGTGAGATTTATTTTATAATTTGGAATTACAAAATAAACAAAAAAAAAATTCTTTTCTCTCCACAAAAATCTCAAAACTAGGTTCCTCCTCAAAATTCCATCTCCCTCTATTTTCTCTACCATTTGAGTCCTATAACCCAGTTCTAAGTTCGAAGAATAGCAGGTCAACACCAGTGGTAATTCCAGCTTCAAGTTCATAAGAAGAGTACAAGGATAGAAAAGCTTCAAACGTGAGTTTTTCTAATAACCCTATCTTTGCTTAAATTAGAGTTGTTATGCATGTTGATTACTAAATATGTGTAGTTGCAATTAGAGTAAAAATCAAATCCTTATTTCGATGTGCATGTTCTCGTTTTCCATCACATGACTAGTCTCAACTGCATGCTTGGTACTTGATGCTTCCTTGCTCTTATTCAAAGGACAATGTTTCTTAAAGTTTCCTTCTTTATGGCAAATAAAACACTTTCTAATTTCCCCCTTTAAATTCATTCTCTAACTCTTCTTTTTTTCTTTTCAGCTCTTTTTGTCACTTCTTCATTTGGCCATGAGTAACTCTCCATCGATCCATGCGTTCTTTCTTAATTTTGAGATGTCTAGTCTTCAAGGCATCCAACACTATATCCATGGTCAATGAATCCCGATCATATTTAGTAGCTGCCTTAACCTCTCAATATGTTTCAGATAATGAATTTAAAAGAATCATCGCTTGATACTCATCTGACATATTCTCACCGATGTTATTGAGATCCACTATAATCTTTTGAATTTCATCTACAATCTCTTTTAAGCCTTTACCTTGGTTCATCTTATATCTAAAGAATTATTCCTCTAATTTATTTGACAAGGACTTTGTCAAGTAAAGACTCTCTAGCTTTTTCCACAACTCCCCTATAGTAGTAGCCTCATCCACTAGCCTAAGTACTCCATCAGAGAGAGACAAAAGAATTGTCGAATAAGCCAATTAATCCATGTCCCTTTTCTCATCTTCTATAATAGTTTCTGAAGGTTTCTCTTCATCTAACATTTTTGCTACTTTTTGTTGAACCAAAATAGCTTGAATCTTTTTTCTCCAAAGGGCAAAATTATTGGATCGATATGGCAACCCTAGAGGGGGGTGAATAGGGTTTAACTAAACTTTTTAACAAATAAAAAGTAAGTTCAACTAATTAGATAATTTTTAAATTAAATAAAGAATCTTTGTAAAATATGTTAAATAACAAGATTGATAAAAAGA
>JBBPDI010106644.1:0-25621 GCA_037974545.1 Cucumis variabilis
TATATATATATATATATTTACTAAATTGTGAAACGAAAAGTTGGAGGGAAATTAAAAGAGAGAAATTTTGGTAAAGTTTTAGCAACTATTTAACTTTTAGTGACATTATTTTCCGTGTTATTAATTCTTTTAGTGATACAAATTTAAAATATGTTAAATAATCATATTTTTGACAAAATTTTTTTGTGTTGCTAAAAATAGTAACAAAAATTACTTGCACCACTGAAACTTTGTAACTTAATAATAAATTTCTTGTAGTAACCCAAATCTAAACGATCGTGTGTCAATATTTATCCCAACGATTTTTTTCAAGATCTTTTATATATATTGGGTACCAATATCGTTTAGATTTGGTATATGATCGTATAGCTAAATCTAAACTACCAATATCCCAACGATTTTTGTCAAAATAGTGTACCAAGATCTTTTATATTTGGTACATGATCTTAAACCAAATAACTTTTTGAAAAAAACAATACAAGATTTATGATTAATTGAAAACAAAGATCATCATTTCAGAAAAATAAAAGAAGAAGAGAAGAGAAAAAAAAAGGAAGAAGGAAGAAATCAAAGCCGCGTGAAATTTAAAAGCAACAATCACAAATCTGGAATATTTATAAAAAAAAAATAACCGATGTCATGAGTTTTTTTATTTTGCGTAAACACTTTAATACTTTTTATTATTTTATAAAAAATAAACTAGTTTTATTTAACTACCCTCTATTTCTTTTAATCCTTTTTTTGTTATAAGATTCACTTCTTATCTAATTTCTTTCATTTGTTATTTAGCAAAATTATTGTATATACCAATGTTGTTCAAATTTTTTATATTTATTTATAAATATATTCTATATCCATGATAGAATATTGACAGAGGTAGAAGTAGTACTTGCATGTATATCATTGATAACTATATTTTATAAATATTTTTTTATTATCCAATATTTGTAAGGGTGTGTTATTTATTTGTTTTATCATTTTTCTAATTAATTTATTATTACTAAATGTTTGTTCCTTTTCTTATTTTTATTTTAAATTTGTTTATGCATGGAAAATAATACTCATTTTTCATTGACTCCGAATTACAATAGATTATTGTATCTATTTTATTTTTGTCACGATATGATCAATATGTTCTAGTAATTATAACGTGTATATACATTGTGCAATACTAGTAATATGAAGCTCTATGAGATTTAACTAATAGAATGTTATAAGGCTTTAACAAACATTTTTTTTAGGATTATTGATTATAACAAACTATTGCAAACTTCTTGATTTTCTTTACTGTGGTCGTGGACATTTATCGCCGCCGTTAGATTTTGACCACGGCCGTCGCCACCATGCATGTCACCTACATTCCTCTCTCACACATGTCTTTATGCTTATTACCTTTTGGCTTTAGACAACATTTTTAACTATATAACGTTTTGGGATTTGACAGTGTTTAAGGTTGACCTACCTAGTCACATGCATGGATTAATGAAGAAGATGTTCTTCTTCAACTAGTTTGGTGCCCAATTCTTAATGTGTTATATCTACCAAACTTCAACCACCATATAGAGTGAATTAAATTTTTTGCTTTATAGAGACTATTTGTATTATTCGAGATGTTTTTTAAGTTGTCCCTTTGTCTATACTCAATTTGGTTGTTTTGTACGTAATTCTGTCATTTACTATTATTTAAATTTGCTATGCTATTTTTGTACCATTTGTAACTTTGTTTTTGTTAATTTTAAAAATATAACAAAACACTCAAATATTTACGGTGCGTGTAACAAAATCGAAAAACTCATAAAGTCGACCATTTATTTTTAATATTTCAGGTTTGCCCTTGTCGATTTCTTTTTTTTTAAAAAAATATTTCCACTTCGATTTCTTCCGTTTTGCTTTCCATCTTATTCCTTCCCTTTTTCTTCTGTAATTTTTCTTTTATGTTTTTATGAAATCATGATCATCATTATTCTACAATTATTATCTCATTCTTTCATTTATATCTTTCTTTTTTCACTTCTTCAAATTACCACTTGGTAAATGATTTTGTCATCTCTCATATATTTTCTCTTCCAGATCTAAACGATCACGTACCAAAGCTAAACGATTTTGATTTAAGATCGTGTACCAAATATAAAAAATCTTGGTACACGATCTTGAACAAAAATCGTTTAGACTTTGTACATAATCTCCATTTAGCACTTGGTAAGCGATCGTGTACCAATATCTATACGATCTTGGTTTCATGATCGTTTAAAAGAAGAATTACGCGCGTGTGGCTGATTAATAGTGTGTTGATCGAATATTTTTTATATTTTAAATTATGGGCCTGTTGACTTTTTTAATTTTCTAAATTGTTCCATACAGTGTAAAATTTTGTCGGTTTGTTATATATATATATATATTGTCATTCCTCAAAATGAAATTTTAAAATTTTGATATTTATCTGATCATCAACCCCTTTTAATTTTATATTAACTAGCCCGCAACTGACTTTTTCAATTTTTAAAATGAAGTTAGCAAAATTAAAATAATTGGTACTAAAATATCACGAAGATAAAAGCATATTCAAATTTAAAATAGAGAAATCACATTAGGTGACAATTTTAAAATGGGAATTTGCAAGCATGTCTTTCATACTTGAGATTTTGTAAATATGAAAAATAAAGAAAGGTATTTGAATTCAAGAACTTTGTTGACTTTTTATTCAACAATATAATTGCCCCAGTAGATGGTATCAAAATCAACTATTTTTTTTCTTTTATATATTTGTGGTGGCATGGCTGTTGGCACCAATTGATTAAAACCATGGTTTCATTTTAGATAAAAGGAAAAATCCAGTTTAATCCAAGCCTTCTCTGCCCAAATATGCTATGATCAATTGCCGTTTATTCCTTTCCTTCAATTATGATTTCCTTCATCTTGTTTTGCATTCAACAAAATAGATTTTGTAACTTAACTACACGGTATCTGACAATCAAAGAAGAAACCCTTTGATATATACTTCTCTTCCAGCTTCCTCCCTCCTTTAATTTCCATATCTCCTTTTCAATGAACGACATTGGTCCGCGGAGGAAATTTTCTATCGACCAAAGTATTAATATTATACCTTTTAAAATGTTTTCAAACTTAATATTTTATATCTAATTTCATCACCCTTTAGACTATGTTCAATAATGATTTGGGTTTAGTTTTTTTACGCTAACTCGAAACCACTTTATCTAATCATTATTCACTTGGTTACCGACTCCGAATTCCAACGTTTGTGGATTTTTTTTGTGAGGATTGTAATGAAAAACCACAAATTGTTCCCAAAGAAAATAGGTTCAAATTAGCTAGTGTTCAAGACATTAGTTCTAGTGTCTATTTATCGGTTAGGCGTTATGATGGTTGCGGTAAAAGAATGTATAAAATAAACTAAAACTATTTACAATCACCTAGAGATTCATGCACAGGGGAATAAATTGTGACAAGATAGAGGATTGAGCGAACTAACTTGCATTAAGGAGCTGGTGGTGAAGGAAGGTCTCATGTTATCATTTGAGCAAACTATATGACTACTTCAATGTGATACAACTCATCAAGCTATATTATGTTTAATGCGTGCTCCTTTCGAAATCGTTGAATGCCACACTTGGTTTCCTTTCAGAATTCAAATGACTAGGATTGACTAAATGGTCTATGTCTAGTTATACCTATTTATTCTACTTAGAGTGCTTCTCATTTAAGGACAACAACGTCTCGGCGTCTTAGTCCACACTTGTTTGCCTTTCTGAATACAAATGAAGGAAGTCCTCTCGCAAGGATTGAGAAAACTCTTCCTTGTATGTGTTAGCCATGTCTTTGCTACTCACCCTCTCGAGTAGTTGGCGACATACACTGGCCATGTGTGGAATGTAGCTCAGCTAACGCACTAAGCAGTAGAAATACATATTATTTAATGAAAGTACATCATAGACCTAACTACAAATAACATAAAGACAGATGAACAGTAGAGACATGGATGGATTGAAGCGTGTATAAATATACATTGTATTCGAGAGTGAAGGCCTTCGGCTGTTATACAATATAATTAAATACAATGTAAAGAAATAATAAAATTGTAAGGAAGAAAATGAAATACAAGTTAGGGAGATGGAAAATGACTCTTCTTCTCTCAAACTCTAAGCTCTCGGGTTACAATCTAATCGAAAAAGATGAAGAAGAGTGTTGTACAATCGGTGGTTAGGCTAATCCTTACCACCGATCCTCTAGGTTTTGGTTCATGCAGACTCCTTTAGTGGTCCATTGAGACCTCTCGCCCATACAGCCGCATACCTGGCCCATGCAGGCCCCCCTCAGTGTGGTAGGAGATGAAGTACTTTTATAGATAGCTTTTGGAGGGAAACTTCTAATCATTTGAAATTGTCAATGCTGACTTCAGTTCTATGAAGTTACATCATTCCAACTATTGTTCTCATCCTCTAGTGTGAGCCTTCCTCACGTGATGACGTGTTTCCTTGCCTAGAGATGTTATTTTTCAAACGAGTTCCCATTGTGTGGTTTGTGCTCGAGATGAGCTCTGTGATTTATTCCTTTCTTCTTGTCCACTTATCCTGCGTTTAAACATTGCAATCCCGTAAAACAGACATGATACCTATGTAAGATGTATTTCTAAATACTTATGTATTTACAACGTAAGTAACACGCTTTCATCATCTTTTTATGCGTTTTGACCTCATTATTCTAATAAAATATGTTATAATAATAAATATTTATACACATAATCACTAATTAATGATATATCAAATAATTTTTTTAAGTGAAGGAAATATGTGTTGAATGGGATGTATAAATTTTTTCTATTGCAAAGAGCAATTCACAAGGAACCAATGATTATATTTGTCAAATTTCTTCTATGGGATATCACCACCACTCTCTACAAAGCACTGCGATCTTTTTACGCTAGCTAGTTAAACTATATGTGGTCTTTCAAGAAGTCCTACAAATTTTTAACTCAAAATATGATCACATCTATAATCAAATTGGTATCTGTTTGATTACCATGTGATTTTCATTAGTTATTAATATATTAAATATCCTAGGCAAGATGTGAAAATTAAAATGGGAATCAGAAGACAAGTGAAATAATGTTTTCAGCACATAAAGAATCGAATGTAATTTGATATCGATACCTCATTTTTGTTTGATTTTTATTTAGTTGAGATCATGTGATCATCATATGATTGATATCTGATTTATATTTGATTGTCATGTTATTTTCATTGGATAAGTCCAACATAAAAGTATATATTGGCAACATTTTTCAATGTATTGTCGAAAAAGAAAACATATATATTAGTCTAACATCAAATCTACAAATTTTCTAGAAAAGAACATATATCATTTCAATATTAAATGATATAACAATCAATATCAAATAACATTCATTGAGAACTAGTATTAGATAGTAATAAGACAATAACTCTTATTTAAAAATAAAAAAACACAATCAGTATCATTCAAAATCAAAGAACAATCTATATCAAATAGCAATGAAGCAATAATCAAGTAACAAATAAGCATACCATAGCAAAATTATTTTAGACAACAATCAATATCACATAACAAATTACTATGAAAAGAAAAGAATTGAATGTCAATTAGAAGGCTAACTAAAATTGGAAAAAAATCAAATAACAATTACATACCAATCGCATAACAATCAACTTTCCTCCATAGTTCCCTAAATCACTGAGGGTATTTTTAAAATAAATTAAATTTTTGGACGATGAGCCTAATTTTTTCAAATATTTTTGTTAACCATTACAATTGTCCCTTTAAAATAAAGCCTTCTTTTTTTTGAAAAAAAAAATCAACATACATGATAATCATAAATAATAAGTTTTTCTAGTACAGTAAATAATAAATTTAAGCCTTCAACTACGACAAAGATATTACATAGTTATGATGTAATTTGGCTTATATAAATAATATTTTGGGGCATTTTTAAAATAGCAAAATAAAATAAAATATTTACAAGCTATAGCAAAATTTTGGATTCTATCACTAATAGTCTTCTATTACTATAATATACCAATGACTATCAGTGATAAAATTTGCTATGGATCTTTCATTTTGTAATTTATATTCCTTTGTATTTATGCTCTTTGTAATATAGTTACAACTTTTGATATAATTATTTTGTATTTAATCTTTCTTGTCGCAAGCTTGGTTCCCCGCATTTTAGCATTCTATTTTTTTTTTTTTTTTGAGCTTCAATGAAATAAATTATGCAAAATAAGTTTCATTTATTATTTAGGTATTGAACTTGTTAAAGAACCTTACTTAGGAAAGATTTATATAGTTTATTGGGCGAGCAAGCTTTACCTCAAACCTCTTTGGTAATAGTTTTTAGCAAATAATCTTATCATTCACTTTTAGAAATGAAAACATCCATAAGCTCTAAATTTCGGGGTGTGCGAGGTTGTGGTAAAATTTTTGAAAAGTTGTAAAATCTTGAAGTGCATCCTTAAAAAATAAGGCATTTTAACAAAAGTTAAATCTTCGCCAAAAATCTGAAAAATTTGAAAATTTTTGTATTCTACCACAATTAAAACTTCTATGTATACTCCTCTCGCAAAAATAAGAAGCATAGCTTCAAAAGTAAAAATCAGAGAGTGAGTAATAAGAGGTGATAAGAGTTACAGTTGAGGAGAGAAACAGACTCATAGAGTGCCTATGATTTGCCACTCAACGCCAAATCGCAGATAAAAAGTTGAATAAAAAATATTCTTTTGCTGAATAAAAGGATTTAAAAGTTTTTTGAAATGTTAGAAATTTGAAAGTAGACCCTAAATAACGAATAAAACTTGCTCGCATTTTGAGAAGTCTATAAACACAAAGAGGAAGGTGAATCTTTGAGGAATGGTGCTTGGGGACAAGTATAATACAAAGTGATGCTTGAGGACAAGCATTATTCTAAATTTTGAGGTGTGATAACGTGTACAAATACTCGTTATTATAGCCTTTTTATTAGAATAATGATGCTAAAGTGAAGAGGAAGAGGATCAAAACGGTAACTTATCTTGTAAATTCATAAGTATTTAGAAATACATCTTACATAAGTATTATGCCTGTTCTACACGATTTCCATGTCTTAACGTAGGATAATAAAAAAAGAAGAAACTAGTGAATCATAGGGGACATCACGCACAAAGGCTATGCGATGGGAACTCCTTCGACGACTAACACCTCTAGGCAAGAAACCACATCATCACGTGAGAAAGATTCACTAGACAGCAAGGATGGTAGTTGAAGTTGATGTAACGTGACAAGGCTGTTATTAGGGCTGAAATAATCAGAATAATAATACTTTTCCATGAAAAGTTGCCTATAGAAAAGTCCCCTTCACCAGAGTAAGGGGGCCTGCATGGGTTAGAGAGAGGCTTGTATAAGCCAGAAGGAAAGACTTGAAGGGTCCAAGGTCTAGAGAGAAAGGCGAACAAGAATAGCCTTTACACTGGCTAAAAAGAGTTCTTCTTCTTCTTTGATCATATTGTAAGTGGGAGCTTAAAGTCTGAGTGGTGAAGGTTCCATTTCCCCTTAACTTGTAATATGCTCTATCTTCTTTGTTTTCCATTTTTGTATTTCTTTGTAACATGTTGTTCATATTGCACAATGGCCGAAGGCCTGCTTTCTTTAATGTATATTACATATTTATACCTTTTCAATCACTCATTTCTTGGTTTTTCACTTGTCAATGTGTTATTAGTAATTAGGTTTGTGATAAGTTCTTGATAAGAAGTTTAACTTATAATTCTCATCGCGTTAGTTAAGCTTATCTCATCACTTGGCCAGTGTAAGTCATCAACTATTCGAGTGGGTAGTTAGCAAGGACATAACTAATACGAGTAAGGAAGAGTCCTCTTCCTTTGTGAGATAACCTCCATCATTTGTATCCCGAGAGGTGAACGAGTATGGACACTAGGCGTTGAGAGGTTGTTTTCCTTAATTATGAAGTTCTATACATTTTATAAGTGAAATCTTCTAGATATATCTCTCCTAATCACACTTAATCATATTGATCTTGAGAGGTGACCAGATGTGGCCTTTAATCACTTTGAGAAGATCACGCTTAATTATAAGTTCGTTGAGCGAGTTATATCGCATCGAGGTTGTCGCATTACTTAATCACATTACAATGCATAGACATTCTTTCACTCTTTCTTGCATACAAGTTAGTTCGCATTTCCATCTTACCATCTATATTCTCTTTACAAAATCTCTACGTGTAGACAACTAATTGTATTTTGTTCTTGCATTATTTTTTACACTATTTGTTATTCTTTAATTCTTTTATACTACCTAGACGATAAGTAAACCCTAGAACTAATATCTTGAATTAATTCCTTGAGTTTGATCCTGGATCATCCAAGTAAACCTATTATTTCGCTTGCACTTGCACTTGGGCAAGCAATAGAAAAATTTGTACTCAATAAGGACTTAATTGTCACGCGATATGGAGACACATAGTGAGCAACTCGCATGGAGTGAACATGTTCAGTGATATATCGCCTAGATTGAATATAATTTACATTCATCATTTACAAACACTAAGTCCTGATTGTTGAAGAGAAACAACGTTTCAATAAACACCACTACCTTCCCACCATCTGTAAATGTTTTTCTCTTCTTTTTCTTCTCCGATCATACTATAAGTGAGAGCTTAGAGTCTGCATGGTGAAGATTCCATTTCCCATTCCCCATAACTTGTAACATTTTTCCTTCTCTTTTCTCTCCATTTTTTTTTATATTTCTTTGTAGTATGTGATATTCATATTATAAAATGGCTTAAGACTTACACTTGTTAATATATTACATATTTATACCTTTTCAATCCATCATTTCTTAACTTTTTATTTGCAATGGTTTTTTAGTAGTTTAGAGTTGTGATAAGTTCCTAAGCGATGTTCATCAATTGACCAGCATCAATTGCCAACTACCCGAGAGAGCAAGTAGCAAGGATAAGTCTAATGCACGCAAGAATAACTTTGGAGACAAACTCCACCTTGCAAGATAACTTCCATCATTTGTGTCCCGAAGTAGAACACGTGTGGCCACTAGGTGCCGAGAGGTTGTTGAACTTGATCATGAAGTTATATAAGTATTATAAGTAAATTCTTCTAGATATACCTTGTCTAATCAAGCTTAGTCATTTTCATCCCGAGAGGTGAGCAAGTGTGGTGCTTCGAGAGAAGCTTGCCTTGGTTATAAATTGGTTAAGCCAGTTATATCGTTTCGAGGCTCTCACATTGCTTAATAACCTAATAATACATAGGTCTTCCTTCATGTCCTTCCCGCACACAAGTTAGTTCATATCTCCATTTCATATCCATCTATCCCCATTTACAGATTCTCTAAGTTTACATACGTAGGAAGTTGTTATATGTTTATAAGTTATTTAATTAATTCTTTTACACGGCCTAAATGATGAATAAATTATAGAACCAAGCTTTGATAGAAACTCCCTATGTTCGACTCTGGATCATCCAAATAAACCTATTGTTTCTATTATACTTGGGCAAGCAGTAGGAAAATTTGTACTATGCGAGGACATAAGAATTATGCGATAAAGAGGTACATAATGAGTACTTCGTCTATAGTGATCATGACCAATGATTTATTACACAAAATTAATTGTGTAATTGTTTACTTCCTTAAGTCCTAAGTTCACTTGCGCATCACAAAAAATCTCATACAACCAAGTTTTTGAAGCCATTGGTTAACAAAAACACGAACGACACAAACAATATCCTAAGTAACTCGCGTGACACTGGTAAGAATGAATCCCAGGTCTAAGTGAGGAGCGGTTTCCACGTCTCAGGATGAGATTGTTGTGAAATGATTTCTGCATATGGCGTTGTAACACTAGCTATGTGGTTGTTGAACTGTTGCGGTTACTCGTTATGAGTCAATTGTTTGATACAACAAACCTTATCCATTATGGCTTAATGTTTACTGATTTGTGGATTCTATGTCATTTCCCAAAAGGATTTCTTAAAACTCGTCGCTCACTAAATCTGTTTGACTTACATTTTAAGTGTTTTCTCTTCCAAGGTTATCAAGTGTTGAGGTCATGCAAATGTTAGTTTGGACACTGTGTAGCCAAATTAAGGAGGGAGCACAGCGTATTTTTGTAGTCTTACATGGCATGCTAGTTATGGGATCTTATCATGCGTTCCAGGAGACCATTGGTAAGGTTGTAACTTCTTAATGCCCAAATCTCAACTATGTAGGGAAAGGAGGCATAAGAATGTTAAGAAATTGCGGCAAGGAAAGGAAGCTCTGAATATTTTCTTTCAACCCAAGGCAGTGGGGTTATCGAGGTAAGGAAGAGAAATAGAAGCTCCTCTATGAATCAGTCTCAGAGGAGCAATTGAAGCAGCGAATGAGAAAAAAGAGGTAACAGTTAAAGTGGATACTGAATATTATTGCCAAGAGAGTTCCACCAAGTCTTATCCGCCACAACACAAAAGGCTGCAACTTGGTGGAAAGAAGAAGGACATGAGAAGACTGGAAGTTGGTTTATTTTTATGCAAAGCAAAGTGTAATTTATATATTGTACTTTTGTAAGCATTAAGTTAATAAGAAAAGGAGTTTAAGTTATTCCGTTGTGATAATTTTCTTAAGTTCTTTTCGCTGGAAAGGAGGTGAAGGTCTCCAAGGCTCAAGTGGAAGAGCTTGACAAAGAGACAAGAGAAAGAGTTGTACCACTTACTAGGCGTTTAATGTATTATCTCGCAAGAGGTATGTGTTGAATGTCTAGGCGGTACGTCCTCCATTTGGTCGCGTGGTGTGACATTTGGGACAAGGCGTGACAGTAAGGATGTTAAAATTCATGTATTTGAAAGCTTATATTTAAAGTGGGATGGTTCTATAAAACATACTACATTAGAGAGAAAGTATCGATTGAAAAGAAAACTTAAAAAAGGATTATTTATGGTAAGAAATGACAATTATTGTTGTGTCCTGAAAAATCTCACAAGTTTGAAAGCAAAGTTCAGCATGACCTCGGTGGTAAATTGGTTGTGCCAATTGCTTCTCAAGGTTAACCCAATGTCCGACATCAAATGTTACACATATCAGAGAAAGGAATGAAATCAGATAAGAACTTACTTAGAGAAGATAAAAAAAAAATGGAAAAGTGAAGAATTGGAATGCAACCAGAATCTTTTTCCTCAATCTTTATTTAAAAAAGAAACTCTTTTATATCTAATCTTAATTTTAGATCTATAACAGTGAACATATTAAAACCTAATATTATAACCATAAAATGTTACCATATTTGTACCATAATAAAATGCACCTATTATTATCATATTTCCAATTGTAACATTAACTAGAAAATTATTTCAATGATAAACGCTCCTGAGACCGTGTTTTCTTTTTTTTTGTCTTAATTCATTGATGTTTTCATATTTCTGTAAATACATATAGATTAGAGGCATTTTCAAAAATAGCAAAATATTGAAGGAGAATTTTCAAAAATAACAAATTTTACAAAATATGTACATCCTATAACAAATTCTGTCATTGATATGCTATAGTGATAGAAGACTATCCGTGATAGAATCCAAAATTTTGCTATAGCTTGTACATATTTTAATTTATTTTGCTATTTTTTAAAATGCCCTAATATTGAAACTATTTACAAAATATGACAAAATTTATCAAAATCTTTATAAACCATTTAAATTTTTGGCTATATTTTATATATAAATAGTTTTCTCCTATTTTGGAGAATTTTTAAAAATAGTAGATATTACAAAATATTTACAATCTATAGCAAATTGTATCATTGATAGTCATTGATATGCTATAGTGATAGAAAACTATCACTGATAGAATCCAAAATTTTGCTATAGCTTGTAAATATTTTAATTTATTTTGCTATTTTTAAAAATGCCCCTTTTATTTTTGTATGTTATCCATAAAAATTCCCCAATAAATTACTAAAGAATTCACTTTGAAATTTATTTTAAAACACTTATTTACTATTCATCCAAGAATTAAAAAAAATTAATAATAAAACCATAGTGTTTTTATCCAATTTCTTAGTTCCTAAAAGGAAAATTTAAGGAAATGACAAATTCGTGGAAGTTCCTTGACTTTTAGGGAAAAATGAATTTAATAAGTTTTATGGAAAAGGTGATCACGCATAATTGTGGGAATATTTGACTTTTTGATATGCCTGATTTGATTTCACTTTTCGATATTTAATAAGTTTTCACATGTTCTTGATATGTCTGATTTGACCTTGATATGATGGAATATTTGACTTTTCGATTATTTTGTATTTTATTCGAATACATTGTATATGGAATAGTCAAAATGAGATCATGCATCATTTTTCAGTAGATGTATAATCTAATAGTTCAATGGTACTAGCTCTTTAAAGTAGCCATTATTTTCTACCTAAATCCTATTAGTTCTATAGATTTAACATTTTTATTGAGTGATTTGATAGGAAATCGAGCAAAGGAGATCGACAGAACCTTTTAGGTGTAATTTGAGTCAAATTAGAGCATTTAATATCAACTATGAAGGCAAAAAGACAAGGTAGAGCTCACACAACCTAGCGTCATGACACTGCCTAGCTAGGGCTGGAACTCTTTTTCTAGAATGCATGATATTTAAGTAAATAATGTTCAAACATTTTCCTTTTTCTCTTTTTATTAAATAAAATAAAAAATAATACTTTTTTGTGTAGAAATTATAAAATAAATCACATAAAATGTCCAAATCAATCACGGAAGGGATTGATCATTTGTTGCTTCGATTTTTATTTTGAAAATCACAGTATAGAACACAAGATAGATAACATTTCACAATGTATAATTATTAAAAGGTTAAGCATGCTTTAAAATAAAATTAAAAAGATGAGGATGACAACTTTTTTGTTTACCTTTGAAGAATCTTTCTTAAAATCTTCTCTAGATCTTCTCAAATTCATCTTTGCATACTAATGAATGAACAATATTGTGACACTCCAATTTCCTTTTAAAGGAAGAAAAAATGATTTTTATTTTGGAGATTCATTTCACAAAGAGTTGCCTCTAGGTAAAGTTTAAGTGAGAGATCAAGTGGGAATGTGAGAGCTTTAAAACTTCTTTCGAAGAGCGACACACACATATCAATGATACGTGATGTGTAGAACTCTAACTACCCACTTCATATTTAATTACACCTAGTTTGATACTACGTGTGCATCGAACTTGTAAAAAAAGTAAATATAAAAATTTAGAGGTAGTTTAAGTCCCAAACTAAGGTGGAATGGATAATCCACTCCTTGTTTGGGGCCCATATAATGGAAACCCTAGTTTTAGGGTTTTCATCATACCTTATTAACCACATAACTCCCCCCTCCCTCCCCAAAGTCCTTCCCCAACCTGCCATAATCCTCCCTGACTTCCTCTGTAATCCTCATGCTTTTTTGTGTAATCCATCCTTACTTCGTGTTTAAATCATCTCATATTTCTTGTGTTCTTCCTTTACTCCCCCTTCTCTTTTTGTCTTCCTCTCCAAAATGATTGGGTATGAGTTTGTGGTCATTTTCACCTTCAAAGGTAATCAGTTTCGATGAAAACTTTGTCTTTGATTTCTTCTTCTTCTATTTCTGTTGTGTAAAATCACTCTAAACCCTAATTTGTTCCGAAGATAACCCAATGTTTTCTGTTATTTTTTATTTGTTTTTCGAATGGGTTTTTCTTTCTCTTTGAATCTTCAAAATTTGTCCTTACTTTCATTGAAGGCTTCGTTTTCATGTGTTGCCTTTAAAACCCTTTCCATTTCTCTCTCTGGTTTCGTTGAACGATTGGATTTCCACCTTGCCTTCGAAATCATTTCTTGCATGTTTAAAGAGTCTTCTCGGTAAACATGCAAGGATTTTGTCCTTGTCTCTCGGATTTTTCCTTGACTAAGAATAGACAAATGCTACATCTAGAGTGGACATTGGAGATTTCTGAGCATGGTAGGGATGAAGGTTCTCGGTTTCACTCAAAATTTATATGTCAATGATGAGGTGCTAAAATTTTTTGTTGTTACATATGTTTTCAATGTTATTTTCATTGCCTCATTCTTCAGAGCTTGGTTGAAATTTTGTTGACGTTGGATTTTATGTTCTGATTATGGCAGTCAGACGACACACCTTCTATTGTTTTGAAATCCTATTTTTTTTTTAATTTATATTCCTTTGTTGATGGTTCTATCCATACCTCTTTGTCCTATTCTTAAAACTAGTCTCTTCATACCTGTTCATACCTATTGCATAGTTTTTGTGGAAGGTCTCATCTACTAATTTTGACTATCAAATCTGCTTCTGATATATGTCATTTCCCTTTTGATTTGTGTTGTCAACTGAGTTAGTCATTTTCAGGGATTCTTGAGATTTTTTGGTTTGAAAGTCTTTAAAATCTCATCCCTATCTATATATATGTTGTCCCCTTTTTTCTTTCTATTTCATCCTTACTCGTTGCTCATCTTAAAATATTTATAACTTGTTTGGTATATTTACTAATGCATTTTTTCCATTTTTGTTTGCTTTTGCTTTCCTGTTATGTTATTATGAAGTATGTAAATGGAGTCATTGAAGTATGAAATTGCATCCATTCCATTTCTTTTAAGTATGTAATTAATTCATCCATTCCATTTCCATCCATGTTCTTTGATAATGTGTATAAATACTTGTTATTATAACCTCTTTTATTAGAATAGTAAGGTCAAACGCCTAAGAAGAGGATCAAAGTGTGTAACTTATATTGTAAATACATAAATATTTAGAAATACATCTTACATAAGTATTATACCTGCTTTACATGATTTACATGTCTAAACGCAGGACGAGTAGAGAGGAAGAAACTAGTTAATTGAAGAGGACATCTCGCACAAGAACTATGCGATGAGAACTCATTTGGCGATTAATGTCTCCAGGCGAGGGACCACATCATCACGTGAGGAAGGTTCACTATAAGACAATAATGATAGTTGGAGTTGATGTGACTTCACAAGGTTGCAATCGGCACTGACAATCTCAAAAGAGCGAAAGTTTCCCGCCAAAAGTTGCAATGAGATAAGCTCAACTTCACAAGGTTGCAATCGACGCTAACAATCTCAGGAAAGAAGATGCCTGTATGGGCCAAGGACTAGAGAGAAAGGCAGAAAGGAATAGCCTTTCAACCGGCTTTAAAGAGTTTCTTCTTCTTCTTCGGTGAGATTGTAAGTTAGAACTTAGAGTCTGAACGGAGAAAAGTTCATCTCCCTGTTTCTCCATTTTTTTATTCTCTCTTTAATATTTCTATTGTTCATATTGTACCATGGGCCTACATTTTTTATATATATTACATGTTTATACCTATTCAATCCATCATGTCTCTACTTTCTATCAGTCAATGTGTTATTGATAGTTTAGGTTGTTGATAAATTTTTATGGGAAGCTTCGCTTATCAGTCTTATCACGTTAGTTGAGCTATTCTCATCGCTTAGCCAGTGTAAGTCGCCAACTATCCAAGACGGTAAGTAACAAGGACATGGCTAAAGCGCACAAGAAAGAGTTTTCTCTTCCTTTTTGATCCAACTTTCATCATTTGTATCCTTAAAGGTAAATAAGTGTCGGCACTAGGCACCGAGAGGTTGCTTCCCTTAATCGCGAAATGCTATACGTCTCACAAGTGAACCCTTCTATATATATCTACCAAGCACTCTTAGTCATGTGGATCCCGAAAGGTGACCATGTGTGGCGTTTAATGACTCTAAAAGGAGCACGCCTTCATCATAAGATGGTTAAGTAAGTTATATCGCATTAAGGCTATCATCTTACTTAATCGTGTTATAATGCATAGACATACTTCCACTCTTTCTTACATACAAGTTAGTTCACATTTCCATCTCGTCATCCACGTTTTCTTTTTATAAAATTCTCTAAGTGTACATAAATATGTAGAGTTCTTTCTTACTATTTAATTAGTTCTTTTATACCGCCTAATTAAGAAGTAGATTTTAGAACTAAAATCTGATATCAATTTCCTGTGTTCGATCCTGGATCATCCAGGTAAACTTACGGTTTCGCTTATACTTGGGCAAGCAGTGGGAAAATTTGTACTCAATGAGGACTGTGTAGTCATGCAATGAGGAGGTACATAGTGAGTAATTCACATACAGTGATCACGACCAATGACTTATCGAAAGACACACTAATAAAGAACCTACCCTGCATACTTAAAACTCCACAACCATTCTTCCTGATTTTTATCCTTTGTTGTGTTTGTTACATTTTCTATTGAAATGCATCTTTGAAAATATCACTTGTTGTTCTTTTTCATGCCTAAAATGTCATTGCTTTCTTTGCATTGCATGTTTGAAGGACATTTTTTTCCATTACGGCAAATTGAAGTTCAAATTCTTGAACTTCAATGGCTTCCTGTGTTTGATACGTTTTCCATTGAAATGCATCTTTCAAACCTACTTGCTTTTTCTTTTCATGCATATAACGTCATTAATTTCATTGGACTGCATATTTAAAGACACTTTTTCCATTACATGAAATTTAAGTTCAAATCCTTGAACAAATTTCATTCCTTTGAGGCATCGAAATATTTACCTTTCTTTCTTTACTTGCTAGCTCTATTTTTGTCCCTCATTATTAACATTTTTTTCTATTGTATGGGTACATTCCGGATAGGAAACGATATGTAATCCAAACTTTTACTTACCTTCTTCTATCAACTCTTTAGGTTTCCTTGTTTTCATTTTTTTTTTTTATGTGCATCTTGTTTTTATTGTTAGTATATTGTAGTATTTAGGAAACTTTTGCCCCAAACAATTGTTGTGTAAAACAATATATGTGGACTGCCTTTTTTTTTTTCTTAACTAATATATTCGTTTCATTTAGTTCTTTATGCAATTTCCATTTTTACATCTAATTTTTTAGTACAAATCCAAACTACATAGATTTAACTTAGGAAACAAAAAATAGACATGTTAGAAAATTAAAATTTAATTGCGACTATGTTAGAAAAAAAGGTATTGATTACGAATATGGTTAGAAGAAAAAAGATTATATGATATTTTATGAAAAATATGAGAGCCATATTATAACTTTCGGTGTATTTAAAAGTTTAAATTAGACATTGTAATAACGCTTGTACTTAGAAATTTTGAAAAATGAAAACAGTAGTTAAAAAGAAAGTATTGAAGAAAAAGATATGTACATTAACGTAAGGCATTATTATGTTTATCGGTATATTTGAAAATGCTAATTAAATTTGTTTATGGTTTAAGAAATAATTCACATATATGATTGTTATGAAAAAAAATAATTAAAAATGAATTTTACAATATGTAATGCACCTTAACATTTGTGTTTGGTACAAAATGTTTACTGCACTTATAATTAAACTTCTATTCAAATTTAATAAATTTAATAAATTTAATGTAATGTGGTTTTTCAATTTCAAATTATATAACGATTTATAAAAAGAGGTTGGGTACGAGAGTGAGACATAGAAGATTAACCATTGTTTTGCAATTAAAAACTTGTTTCTTTCACACTATAAAGTAAAAGGAGAATACGAATAACTTTTCACACGCACAGTAGACAAAAGTACACCATCTTTTTTTCTTTTTTCTTTTTTTTTTTGTATACCATAAGAGGCCTACTTGAGCATTTGTCATTTTATACTAACTTAACGAACCACGTACTTTAGTAGGTTGTTAGTCTATATCTTGCAATGAATTCAGAAGACATTTCTAGAATACTAATTGTATTCACAGTCTCCCAATGTTAGTTATTAATAACGTTGGAGCTATTAATGAATGACCACAAGAGGCTACAGTAAACACCCTATAACACTAGGCATAGAATTAGGCAGCTAGCGTACTTTTGCATGATTCATGAGTTCGACCTAATATGTCGTCAAAGTACTAGAATGGACATAATATGTTTTATCATTCTATGTCACCTACTTAGGACCACCACTAGATTAGTGTCGATGGAAATTGTTGATGTCGAAGAGATGGTCGCCACATTTCTGCACGTACTGATGCTCAACGTGAAGAATCGAGTGATTCAAAGGCAATTTGTTTGGTCAGGTGAGACAATTTTGCAGCATTTCAACATTGTCTTGCTAGTAGTGCTACACCTGCTTGACGAGTTGTTGAAAAACCACAACTAAAACAAATGCATGCATAGATCCCCGATGGAGATGGTTTGAGGTTGGATTTTTATATATAGTCTGTACTTCAACATCTCTCAATTGCGATCTACTAATTCCCCGCCCTAGGAGCATGCATTTGAGATTATGTGACACAAAATGATATTTTGATGTGATATTGATCGTCCAAGATAAAAAAAAATCCTTTTGTGTCATATACATGTTCGGATAAGTGTTCACACTAAACAGGAGAGTTGTGGTATGACGTAGCATCAAGCAAAGATGCATTACAGACTCTACTATGTAAGTTGAGTACGCTGCTACTTGTTAAGCAGCAAAAGAAGTAGTTTGGCTTAGAAACTTCTTGCATGATTTTGAAGTTGTTCCAAACATGAACATGTCCATCACTTTATATTGAGATAATAGTGGGACATATTGTTAATCCATTTACAATGACTCTCACGATTACAATTTTCGAGGGTTTTCTAGAAAGTATAAGTCTACAAGTTATGTACTTTAGGTAATTTAGGACATGTGGGAGATGTATAATGGGTATGAGGGTGTCCTAGTTTATTGTATTTGTATATATACGTTTAATTTAATGTACTTGTACATTTTACCATTTCCAATGTCAAAGGATTACTTTATTATGTACATCCTAAAGAGACTAGAGTCTTAGTCTAAGTGGGAGTTTGTTAGGATTTATGTCCTAAAACTCGTAGATTGTAAATATAATCCATTGACCGTTATTAATAAAGTGTTATTTCGACATGGATTTCCAAATCGATAAGGATGGTGCAGTGACTGATCAACCACCTTGGAACACAGAGGTTGCAAGTTTGATTCCATTATCATGTGTTTTGCTCCGTTTTTTCTGTTTTTTTATTTTCTTTTGTAATTTAATCACATTATATTAATTTGATTGATTTTTAGTGGTGCCAAATTCGGTCTATTTTACTATTCAACCAATTATTACATGTGATGTTTGATTAAATTAATTATGTGCATAATGTATAGCCTATAATTTTAAATCTCACCTTAAGATTATAATTATCATGCATCATTCTTAAATATAAGAGTTATATTTTAGTTGCATGATTTTCTAAGCATGTTCATGCACTTTTATATATTATAAATGTTATAATATTGAGTTTTAATGCATGATTTTGAATTTCATGAGTTATTTAAAGTATGTTGATATTGAAATATATGAAATTGGATAACCATGACGCATGACATCACTTAGTTAAATATAATTTGTTATATTTAAATTAATGTCTTGTGAATGCTTGGTAGATTTACATGATTTTTTTAATATAAATGTTATATTAATTAAGATGAAAATCAATTTGCGTTGAGCATAATACATCCATAGTTTAATATAATTGTTATATTAATGTAATGTTTAGTATGTTGCATGGTTTATTTTTTTAATTAAAATCTGTTTAAATTAATTAAACCATAGTATGCATATTATAGGACTAATTAAGTAATTTTATAATAGTTATAAAATTTTATAATTAGAAACCGTAAATCTGTAATAAAGAGTTGCATGCAAACATAGGATCTTAGGATTAATTTGATTTAAATTTAAATTTTTAAAAATTAAATAAACTTAAGATCACATAATTCTAGTAGGATTAGAATTATATTATTTTTAGTTTAATGAAACTAAGTAGGACAAATAGGATAACGTTGTAAGAGAACTCCACCGGTAAAGTTCTATCTAAAGCTAAATGTACTTAAGTTGACGGTTTATGGAACACCTCCTACTTGGAAGCTGAGCCAAAACCAACGTTGAATTAATCTTATTCCTATTAGCATAAGATTCCACTAGGTAAATTAAATGGTTTCATACACCTAGATACCTTAAGAGTTAATAGGCTTTAAGGTTATAAGGGAACTCCACTGGCAAAGTTCTGTCTAAAACTGAAGTACTTAAGTTGACGGTTTACAGAACACCACCTACCTGGGAACTAACTCGAAACTGGCGTTGAATTAAGCTTATTCCTATTAAGAATGAGATGTCACTAGGTAAATTAAATAGTTAAGTGCACCTAGAAACTTTATAGTAAAGTTTTATTATAAGATTTATAATAAGAATAAACTTAGATAGATTCATTTAGTCTGAATTTAGTTAAGTACAACAAATCCTAAATCAATAGAACATTTTAGTGGAAAAAAATGGTATATATGATATATCAATTTTTAGCTCTCACGTCCCTAAGAGTTCATACATAAGATTCATACTCGGCTTTGTGTCGCCCTAGGAGTGGCCTCCCTTCAGAGAATGTTTGTATGGGTCAATAACAAGGTGAATAGGGAAAATGTTCATAGTAAGTGAAAGAATGACACATGTCAACATATCCTATGGTCTCCTCCATTAGGTTGCACCGTGAGATTTCTATGATGTTTGCGTGTCGTTTTAGAGCGACCATCCCTTTGAAGGGCTTGATTGTAGAAATCGGAATAACGCAAACTTTAGAAATATATGGATAGGGTTTCGTAGGTTAATCTTCAATAGTTGTCTTTCCTTTCAGTAGCCTGTTGAAGCATACCTCTGGAAACTGAAAATGGTAGGGTCACACTTACTAGATGAACTAAGTTAGTTAATGAATCCTTGACCAAACAACGATAGCTAAGAACTATAGGAATATGAGTTATTCTAGTATTAGTTATTAGCTGAAATTGTCTCAATTCAGGAGAGGAGTGGCCGATCACCTTTCAGTGGCTGTTGCTCTAAACTTCTGAAGTATCGCTGCAAAAATTAAATCATTTGTTTGATTAGGGTTCTTTGATTGTTTGTTTTAGCTGAATTGATTAGATTATTTTAATGGGTTAAGACAAAGATGACTAATATGGTCAATTGATTGTTTCAGCATGTCTTCTTCAATTATTTAACTGCTTAAAAATAAAAAATTAACCGACTAGAATTATGTGACGTGAAAGTTCAAACCTGAAAATAATTCTGGTTAATGATGATCTACGCTTCATCTTAATGGAGGAATATCCTCCTTTTCCTGCTCGAAATGCATTTCAAAATGTTAGGGATGAATATAATCGTTGAACAAAGGCCAATGACAAGGCCCACGTCTATTTCTTATCCAGTATGTCTGACATACTAAGCAAGAAACACGATACCATGATCACTGCACGTCAGATCATGGACTCCCTTCAAGAGATGCTCAAGTAGAATAAAAAAATAATTAAAAAAAGGTAAATATGATTTACTTGTCTTAGAAACATGTTTAGTGGAAAATGACCATAATGCCTGGATACTTGATTCAAGAGCCACTAGCCGTGTTTGCTCTTCTTTAAAAGAAACTAGTTTCTTTAAGCAACTCAAGAAGAGTGAAATGGCTCTCAAGGTTGGAATGAGAGATATCATTTCAACTCGTATAGTGGGAGATGTTAAGTTATCTTTCAAAAATAAATTCTTGTTTTTAGAAAACTTGAACATAATTCCTAAGGTTAAGAGGAACTTAATTTATATTTCTTTGCTTATTAAACAATTGCACTCGATTTTTTTCTTTAAATGAAGCATTCATTATAAAGAATAGTGTACATATTTGTTCGGCTAAGCTTAAAAAATACTTGTATGTATTAAAACCTAATGAAGCGAAGGCGTTTTTAAATCATAAGATGTTTAAAACTACTAAGACTCAAAATAAAAGGCAAAGAATTTCTCCTAATAACAATACCTATCTTTGGCATTTAAGATTAGGTCACATTAATCTTAATAAGATTGGGAGATTGGTAAAGAATGTACTTTAAAATGAGATAGAAGATGATTCATTACCTCCATGTGAATCTTAAAAAAAAGGACTAAAAGACCTTTTGTCGGAAAAGGTTATAGAGCAAAAGAGCCCTTAAAACTTATACATTCAGACCTCTATAGTCTGATGGATGTAAAAGCTAGAGAAGGTTTTGAATACATCTCTTTTGTAGATGATTATTCAAGGTATGGTTTTTTATACTTAAAGGGGCATAAGTCTGAAGCTCTTGAAAAATTCAAGGAGTATAAGGCTAAAGTTGAAAACCTATTAAGTAAAATGATTAAAATACTTCGATATGATTGAGGTAGAGAGTGCATGAACTTGAGATTCTAGGACTATATGATAGAAAATAAAATCCAATTCCAACTCCCAGCACATGACACACCTCAACAAAATGGTGTATCAAAAAGGAAAAATAGAACCTTGTTTGACATGGTTCGTTGAATGATGAGCTATGCTCAATTGCCTAGCTTGTTTTAAGGGTATGCAGTAGACACTGAAACTCATATATGATTTATAGATTACCCTAAAGAAACAAGAGGTGGTCTATTCTTCGATTCACAAGAAAACAGAGTGTTTGTATCGACAAATGCTACTTTATTGGAAGAAGACCACATGAGAGATCATAAACAACGAAGCAAATTGGTATTAATGAAGCTACTGATGAATTAACAAGGGTTGTCGATGAAGTTGGTCACTCGTCAAGAGTTGATGATACCAACACATCAAGTCAGTCTCATCCTTCTCAATTGTTGAGAATGCCTCGACGTAGTGGAATAATTATATCACAACCTAATTGTTACTTGGGTTTAACCGAAACTCAGGTTGTCATACCAGATGATGGCATTGAAGATTCATTTTCCTATAAACAGGCAATGAATGATGTAGACAAGGACCAATGGATCAAAGTCATGGACCTTGAAATGGAGTTATGTACTTCAATTCAGTTTGGGAGCTTATAGATCTACCTGAAGGGGTGAAACCTATAGGGTACAAATGGATCTATAAGAGAAAGAGAGATTCAGCTAGAAAGATACTGACCTTCAAAGCTAGACTTGTAGCAAAAGGAAATATCCAAATGGAAGGGGTTGACTATGAGAAAACTTTTTCTCCTGTGGGTATGTTAAAGTCTATAAGGATTCTCTTGTCCATGGCCACTTTTTATGATTATAAAATATGGCAAATGGATGTCAAGACTGTTTTTCTGAAGGCAATCTTGAAGAGAGTATCTTTATGTCTCAGCCCTAGGGGTTTATAATCCAAAGTCAGGAGCAAAAATTTTGCAAGCTGAATCGACCCATTTATGGGTTGAAACAAGCATCTAGATATTGGAACATTAGACTTGATACTTTGATCAAATCTTATGGTTTTGACCAAAATGTTGATGCACCTTATGTACCAAGAAAACCAACAAAGGTAAAGTAGATTTCTTAGTACTTTATGTGGACAACATCCTTCTCAATGGAAATGATGTAGAACACCAAACTAACATTAAAACTTGGCTAGCAGCCCAATTCCAAATGAAAGATTTAGGAGAGACACAATATGTTCTAGGAATCCAAATCATAAGGGATCGTAAGAATAAAACACTAGTACTGTCTCAGACAACTTATATCAACAAAATGTTGGTTCGATATTCGTTGCAAAACTCTAAGAAGGATTTATTACCTTTCAGGCATGGGGTTTACCTGTCTAAGAAACAATGTCCTAAGATACGTTAAGAAGTTGAGAATATGAGACGTATTCTCTATACCTCATCTGTGGGCAGCTTAATGCATGTTATGTTCTGCACTACGTCAGACATTTGTTGTGCAGTAGGAATAGTCAATAGATATCAGTCCAATCCATGATTAAACCACTAGACGACGGTTAAAATTATTCTCAAGTATCTTAGAAAAATGAGAGACTACATGCTTGTGTATATAGCTAAGGATTTAATCCTTACGGGATACACTAACTCTGATTTCCAAACTGATAAGGATTCTAGGAAATCCATGTCGAGATAGTGTTCACCCTAAACGGAGGGGCTATGGTATGACGTAGCATCAAGCAAGGATGCATTACAGACTCTACTATGGAGGCTGGGTACATCACTGCTTGTAAAGTAGCAAAAGAAGCAGTTTGGCTTAGGAAGTTCCTACATGATTTGGAAGTCGTTCCAAATATGAACATGTCCATCACTTTATACTAAGATAATTGGTGGCATATTGCTAATCTATTTACAATGACTCTTATGGCTAAAGTGTTCGAGGGTTTACTAGAAAGTCTAAGTCTGTGAGTTATGTACCTTAGGTAATCTAGGGCAAGTGAGAGATGTGTAATGGGTATGAGGATGCCCTGGTTTATTGTATTTGTATACATACATTTTATGTAATATACTTGTACATTTTACCATTTTCAATGTTAGAGGATTACTTTATTATGTACATCCTAAAGAAACTAGAGTTTTAGTCCAAGTGGGAGTTTGTTGGAATTTATGTCCTAAAACTTGTAGATTGTAAATATAATCTATTGAGCGTTATTAATAAAGTGTTTTTATTGTAATAATTGTTATTTATTATATTATTAGTTTTGTCTTAATAACCCAAATTCAATAAACTAACATCCTAATCTATTTGATGTGTCTTAAACAGTATGTAGAGACATGCAGGGATCAATGTTCAAGATCAGCTTAAAGGGTCTATATTATAGGAATAAGGTTGGGTATCTTATCTTGGTAACATTATGGATATGACTCACTTTGTATTTGATACAAATGCAATGATCCAACGTGTTCATGTAGTTAACATGAGAGTGAGGGTATCCTATACAATGAAATTGCATAAGACCGAACCACGAAATAGTAATCACTAGATGTAACTTTGTTAACTAGTTGGGTTTTTATTTCATTACGATGACCTGGGTAACATAGTCTTAATCCTGAGTGTATTATGAACTTTTGCTCGCAAGAGATTGCCCTTTGATTTGTATGGGTAAGAGTGGTCAGATCATCGACTTAATAAAGTTATCATTTTGGGGACAAGACTAAGTGGGGAGCTGGAAACATAATTACACAAGATGAAATTCACTCATTCCCTACTTTAGGGTAATTATATAAGTGTTTCCTTAAATAGTCTCCAGGTCTTGAACAAAGGGTTCTATCCTCTCTATGGCACAAGAGGGGTATCTGTTTATTGGTAGGACCATAAACAGGTTGTTCATTAGAGGAGCATTGGTAAAGATTAAAGGTAACCCAAGGGTAAAACAGTAAATTGATCCAGTTGGTGTTACAAACACTCATGAAGGACTAACTTACTGTTATTGGTCCATATCCATAGACACTGAATATATCTATAGTGAGAGGATTTCAACTATGAGTCTTTAGTCGAGTGTACACATAATTAACGAATATTGATTAAGGTGGTTAATGAGTTTAGTTAATTAATTTAATATCATTGTAGCTTTTGATCTGTAGGTTCATTAGGTTCCCTTCCTAACCCGTAAAGGGTAATGAAATTTATTAATATTGATTGTAATTTGAAATATTCAAATTTACTTTGGGAATTAGTTTAATGTATAGTGATAAATTATAATATAAAGTTTATTGAACTTTATTATATAAATTTAATTTTAGATATGATTCAAAATTAATTTATGAGAGATAAAATATTTGAATGAGTTCAA
>JBBPDI010106645.1:0-10028 GCA_037974545.1 Cucumis variabilis
TTAGTAAGAGTTTCATATTAATTAAGTGTAGGTTTTAAATTGTTGTGTTTAATTTGTGGTATGAGTTATGCTCATGAAAATTCTATAAATAGGATTGAAATGTTGCAATCTAAATTATCCAAGTGAGAAGTAAAATACACACAAAGAAGTTAAAGTCTTCGAATAAAATTTATTTTATTTCCTCTCAAATATTCTATTTGGTGATTATCTATTGGGGTGTTCATCATACACTTCCAACATAAAAACCTTTAATCTCTTCATTCTAACAGTTGATTCTTTTCACCCCTCTTATAGAAATCTAATGCACTCGAAACTCTCTAAATCGTTTGAAATCAAATCATGCACTCAAAAAAAAAATCAAACTGAAAGTGAAAATAAAACAAAGATAAAAGTGAATGAACGAAAGTGTTGCATTTTGAGATAGAGGTTAGAGTCATTTCAACTAAGAGAACTTAAGAATCACAATGGGAGATTGAGTGATAGTAATAGAAACACGAGAGAGGGCACTAACCTAAAGTATGCATACTTTGTTTGGTTTGATGTTTAAGATTTGTTTAGAACTATCAAGTATTATCAAGGGAGGATTGAGAAAAAGAATCAAGAGGCGGGAATGAGATAATTATCTAGTGATAGGCCATCAAACGAACTGATAATTTTGCAATTCACACAATTAGGACCTGTTTGATAGAGAATATGTAAATAAAAATTTGAAAACAATAGATTAATTGAAAATATAGTTATATTTCACGTTTTCAAATATGTGTTTCGTAGCATAATTCAGAAAATAGATTATAATCTAAACAATTGCAAATTAGTTGTAGTTACCCACTAAATATTAGTTGATAATAAACTATTACTAATTTGTTATATTGTGTGGTCTCGCTTCCTAATACTCGTTATTTATTTTACTTGTGGAAAATATCTTGACCAAGATATTATCTTCTTGTTGAGATTTGATTCTTCATTTTTCTTGGGATTGACTGTAGCTTGGTTCTTTATTTATATCCCTAGATTGGCGTCTTCGTGCATGTGCGAAAAATGAAAAACAACATTTTTTAAAGAAAAGCAGAAGCAAGAAACGGAGTAGAATTCTATAAATTATTTTGGGTGAGTCCTCAATGTGAAGAAAGCTTTTCTGTTAGAGAATCAAGATTGAGAACCACTATGTTGAAGATAGAATACACCTTAATCAGTTGATTGATGAGATAAATGATTAAGGGGGAGATTTTTATTTAAGTTGCATATGATAGATTTTAGTGATTAATTAATGTTCAGTAAGCTGGAATCACTAAAGTATATAATTAATGTTGAAAATAAGTTGTAAATGTCGTACTTAAGATCATAAGTTTGTAATTATGATTAATATCTCAAAGAAATACAAAATTTCTGAGCTCGGGTCAAAGACCCTCTAGATGTAGTTGTTATGTCATCAAACTAGGTTACAGTGTCTTGTGTTATTGCTGCTATATTTATTTATTTTCCTTTTGTTGTTCCTTTAATTCTTAACTAGGAAAACTTCTCAAAGCACAAGTATTGACTATTTTATTTTTTTATCATTTGGTATCAGAGCAGGTTAATTGTGTTTAATGGATCCTATGCATGAAAAAACTTTGGTGACTCGTCCTTCGGTCTTGGATGAATCAAATTATGCTTACTGGAAAGCAAGGATGATAGTATTCTTGAAATCAATTGATAATAAGTCTTGGGAAGCAGTTATCTCTGGATGGGATAATCCTAGAGTAAAAGATGTTGAAAGTAAGGTCACTCTGAAACCTAAAATTTCTCGGTTAATACAGAGGATGAAGCCTCTCTAGAAAATTCTCGTGCTTTAAATGAAATCTTTAATGGGGTTTATCAAAATGTCTTTAAACTAATTAACACTTGTATGCCAGCTAAAGAGGCATGAAGTATTTTGGAAGTAGCATATGAAGGTAGCTCAAAAGTAAAAATCCTTCAAGATGTCTGAAGATGAATCAATAGATGAATTTAATGTGTGTGTACTTGATCTCACTAATGAATCATTTGCTCTTGGGGAAAAATTTTCTGATACAAAGTTAGTGAGAAAAGTGTTGATATCTCTTCCATCTCGTTTTACTATGAAGGTCACTGTCATTAAAGGAGCAAATGACATTACCACAATGAAGATTGATGAGCTATTTGGTTCTTTGAGAACATTTGAATTGCTCTCGAAGATAATGATTCGGAAAAGAAATGTGGAATTGCCTTACAAGCTAAGTAATGAGTAATGACTCGTCTACGTTAAACAAAGATCACCCTAAAGAGGAAAGCTTAGCCGAATTTATAGCCTTATTGTTGAAGAAGTTTTCAAAGCTTGAAAGAAAATTTTATTAAAAAAAACTGATGGGCATGGATTGTAGTCTAACATAGAGTTTACTAATTCCAACTCTTCTGGATTGGGTTCCTCCAATTTCTACTATGCTAAAAAACGTAAAGATGTTGACAAAAGTGATTCACAATCCATCAGAAGTGATAAAAGTTTCAGATATCATGAATCTGAAGGTTTTGGGCACTACCAGGTAGAGTGTCCTACCTTCTTAAAAATGAAGAAGAAGAGTCTTGTTGTTACTTTGTTCGATGAAGAATCATCATCTGATAGTGATGGTAAACATTTTGGCAGGGCTTTAATCAATTAGGTTTCTGAAAAGGAATGTGAAGTATTTAAGTTTGAAGCTGTTCTGAAGTCAGACGAAAAGAAAACGAATACTTGATCATCTTAAGTTTAATCAAATGTTGACAAAATAGGAAGAGGGTCAAGAGGTTCTAAAGCTAAGAAAGAATACAAGCTCTTTTGGAAGACAACCATTGCCTTATGTAAATTTTCTACTCTAAAAATGGAGCTTAGAGATGTTTGAAATGAGTTTGACTCCTTATCCAAATCAGTCAGACTACTTTCCTCAGGAACTCAAAGTTTGGATGATGATCTTCTTAGTAAATAAAAGATTAAAAGTGATAAAAAGGGCATTGGGTTCTTAGAGAAAAAATCATATTCTGAAAAATCTTATATATTTTTTGTTAGAGCGTCTGATAGTAAGAGTGAAGGTGTTGTTATTACTAATCAAATTCAAGATCTTCAAGAAAGTGGATATATCACTTCTATGGAAAATTAGGTCATATTAGACCTTCTCGTTATCATTTCTATGGTTATAATCAAATTAAGATTCTTCTTAGGATTTTAATTTCTAAGGAGATTAAAAAAAGAGACGTCAGTGTGCAACAGTGCAATCAGTGTAACGGTGATTCTCAAGTAGTTTTTCTGCACAATTGTAGCAGTTCTATCTCTGATAAGAATCATGATGTTTCATACGGACCAATTACAAGATTGAAGGCATCAAAGATTAACCAATCATTTATTCTTCATGTACAAGAATGGATAAGGGCAATTCATCCTTTAATTTTATGTGCCACATACTGAGACAAGGGATGAAGGACCATTTGGAGTATTGAATATCATTGTGTTTCTTGATTGAAGTGGACTATAGGATAGACATTAAGCTTCCATGAAGCCAACAATTTGAAGATCTCATGATTTACTTAATATCAAATTTTTATTGTATTTCCATTTGTTTTAATTTGACAAGTTAGGGTAACTACCATTAATAGCTTAGTATTAAAGATGGTGGTTGGAAGATAGAAAGCTTGATTAATATTTTCTTTTGACTTTTTGGTATTTTTATTAATTAGGATAGAATAGAGCAAGGCTATATAATGCCTTTATTCTTCCATTTGTAAAAGAAAGAGTTTTGATGAATGCAATTTGAAATCTCATTTTGAGACTTTTTTTTTAATTTGTAATTCTTGTGATAGAATGCATGCGAGTCATTCAATCTAACCTTGATCAAGTTTGATTGTGGAGTGACTCAATTTAGAACAAGATTTCCAAATCTTGCTTCTAGATCTTTGATCTAAGAGGTAATCAAATTCTAACTTTCTCTTGGTTGATCTAAATTAGTATAAAGAGGTGTTAGTTTCTTATTTCAAAGGTTTTTTCTATGTTAATAGCTTCAATCTTTGGATTGAGAATTCAGATTGCCTTATCACTTTGTCTTTAGATTTAGCTACTAAGGAAAGACGAAGACTTTCATATGCGCGAGTATGTGGAATTAAATGTGAACTCACCTATGCCTGCCGAAATTATAATTAACCTTAAGGGAGTGGATTTCATTGTGACTGTGAATTATGAGTGGAAGCCCAAAAAATGTAATATGTGTTGGGTTTTTGGGCATTGGTTGTAAGTGTGCTAGGATTATGGAGAATAAGGCACATCAGGAGGAGGACGTGAGCAAGGTAGTTTCTAATAAAGAGGAGGATCTGACTAATGTGGCTTGTGGAGATCTGGGTTGGAGTCATTTAAACAGTTGGAGGAAGGTGAGATTAACAGATCCCCGAATAGACCTATTATCATGAGGAAAATAAGGTGGGTAAACATGATGAATTTACTCTTGTCACTCATAAGAAAAGGAAGTTGGTTTCTAACTGGAGGTGACTATGCCTAACTCTTTTGGCAGTCTTATGGAGTTGGGTGAGGGTGACAAGTGGGCCTTATCTATAGTGGATGAATCTCTTCCCCCCTTACAAGTGGATGATACTACTATGGTTCTTAGGGGTCTACCCCAGATGGTAATCCTGTGGGAGTAAATGCTCTTGATATTGCTTAGGATTAGTTGGTGTTCATGGAATATTTAGGGTCTAAATAGCTGCGTAAAGTGTAGAGCGATGTTTGATTTTCTAGATTTTCTTCCTTAGGTTTTTATTGTCTGCTCGAGACTAGAGTTTGGGAAGAAAATTTTGGATTTTTTCTAATAGGTTTGGTGATTCTTGGGGTTACTCTTATAGCTATAATAGCAGTGGAGTTGGTCATATTATGGTGATGTAAAAGCAAAGTCGCTTCATTTTTTCTCCTCATATGGTGGAAGAGTAGTTTGTTTCTGGTTCGTTAACTGATCTGCTCTCTCATGATTGTATAGAGGTGTTTTGTGTTTATGCCTCTAATAATAATGTTGAGAGACGCCTACTGTGGTGTTGTTTGCGTGAGATCTCTTCTGGATGGATAGGGTCGGGTGTTGTCATGGGTAACTTTAATGCTATTAGGTCGCATTCTGAATTAAGCTTTTGTTGTTCCTGAAGATATGAAGAAGTTTAATATGGCTATTCATGAGGCTGATTTAGTTGAGCCTACGGTGCAAGGTAACTGGTTCACCTGAACTAGTAAGGTTCATGGGTCTGGTTTGATGAGATGACTTGATCGTATTCTGGTTAATGATGATTAGCTTGCTGAATGGCCAAGTTCGAGAGTTAGTGTTTTGCCTTGGGGTATTTCTGATCACTCTCTTATTTTATTCTATCCCGACTTTCAGTAGAGACATAGGGTGGTATCGTTTCATTTCTTTAACCATTGGGTTGAGGATTCTTCTTTAATTGATGTTGTCTCTTCGATTTGGGTTCGCCATGCAGGTATTTCTCCGATTGTGAGTTCCATGAGAAATTTACATAACCTCAAGCCTACCCTTCATAGACATTTTGGTCAATACATTTGGCGCCTTAGTGAGAAGGTTCGTATTGCTAAAGAGTTCATGGATAAGGCTCAGAGCGAGGTTGAGTGAAATCCTATGTCTGATGTTTTGAGTCGACAAGCAGATCTTGCCACTGAGGCCTTTTGAACATCTGCTAGATTAGAGGAAGCCTCTCTGTGTTAGAAGTCTAGGGTTTGGTGGTTGGAGCTAGGTGATCAGAATACTTCTTTTTTCCATTGATCTATTTGTTCTCGTATAAGCCGTAATTTTTTGCTTTATGTGGTTGATTCGAATGGCTCCTGGTTGACTAATCACGATGGGATGGCACAATTGGTAGTTAATTATTTTTAAAGATATTGGCTATATGGAGTTGTCTCCATTGTTTGATGACATTGTTTAGTGTAGGTGATCTGAGGAGTGTTGTCAGACGTTACAGGCTCTTATTAGGCGAGGAGGTTAGGAGTGTCTTATTGTCTATGGATAGTGCTAAGGCTCTTGGTCCTGATGGATTTTTTGTTGGTTTCTTCAAAGGTGCCTGGTCTGTGGTTGGGGAGGATTTTTGTGATGATGTTTTTGCATTTCTTTGAGACTTTTTATCTTCCTCATGGAGTTAATACTACTACTATTACTCTCATTCCTAAATGTTGTGGGGTTGAACGTATGGAGGATTTCATGCCTATTTCTTGTTGTAATGTGATTTACAAATGCATTTATAATATTTTGGCTGATAGGCTCCATGTGTAGCTTTCCTCTTTTATCAGTGGTAATTAGTCTGCCTTTTTCTGAGAGGAGTATTATTGATAATATATTGCTTTGTCAGGAGCTGGTTGGGAGTTATCATACTAACTCTAGTTAGCCTCCGTGTACTATGAAATTTGATCTTCAAAAAGCTTATGACTCTATTAACTAGGACTTTCTTTTCGGCTTTTGACTGCTATTGGCACTTGCTTGAGGTTTGTGAGCTAGCTTAGGAATTTTGTTACATCCTCGATGTTCTTCATTGTGATTAATGGCTCTTTGGAGGGGTTTTTTTTATGGTAGAAAAGATTTGCAGCAGAGTGATCCTTTATCTCCTTTCCTTTTTGTTATGGTGATAGATGTTCTCTCTCGTATGCTGAATCGGACTCCACAGAGTTTCCAATTTCATCAACATTATGAGAAGTTTAGTTTAACTCATATGACCTTTACTGATGATCTTATGATATTTTGTGCTATTGATGATGTACTCTGAGTTTTATTAATGAGACTCTTCGACAGTTTAGTGAGCTCTCAGGTCTGTTTGCTAATCTTGAGAAAAGTTCTATGTTTGTTATGGGGGTTAATAGTAAGGATGCTTCTCGTTTGGATGCAAGTTTGGGTTTTGTTCTTGGACATCTCCCTGTTAGTTATCTTGGGCTTCCTTTACTTTTTAGTAGGTTACGGCCTACTAATTATGCTACTCATATTCAACGTATTACTAGCTGAATTCGTTCTTGGTCTGCTAGAGTTTTATCATTTGCTGGTAGATTATAGCTGGTTCGTTCTGTGCTTCGTAGCCTTTAGGTTTACTGAGCTAGTGTGTTTGTGCTGCCTGCGAGTGTACTTCATGAGGTTGATAAAATCCTGAGGTCTTATCTTTGGAGGGGTAAGAATGAAGGTAGAGAGGGTGTTAAGGTGGCGTGGGATGAAGTGTGTCTTCCCCAAGGAGGGTAAGCTTGTTATTCATGATGGGCCTTCTTGGAATATTGTGAGTACTATGAAGATTCTTTGGTTGTTGTTGGCAAGTTTGGGTTCTCTGTGGGCTGCTTGAGTGGAGGCCTATATTCTTAAAGAGAGGTCGTGGTGGGCAATGGATTCTTGAGTTGGTCAGTCTTGGTGTCTTTGGGCTATCTGGCGTAAGCGGAAAGACTGAAAGAGCATGTTCGAATGAAGGTGGGCGATGATAGGTGGTGCAGAGTGTGGCTGGATTCGTGGTTGCTAGGTGGTTGTATCCTTCAGTAGGTTGGTGAGAAGGTGTTGTATGATGCAACGAGTTAGTGGCTAGGCTTTCAGAGTTTATTGTTCCTGATGGGGAGTGGAGATGGCCTCGGGTGTCTATGGAGTTGATTGATTTATGGGAGAAACTTCAAATTGTTAGTATGTGTTTGAGTATTGGGGATAGGTAGGTTTGGGTTCCAGGTCGTCAAGGTGGTTTTTCTATCGCAAGTGGGTGGGATACTATTCGTCTTCGTAGTGTGTGGGTTCATTGGACAGGTTTATTGTGGGGTAGGGGGAATGTTCCCAAGCATTCCTTTTGCGTTTGGTTGACCATCAGAGATAGATTGGCTACTAGAGATAGGTTATGTAGGTGAGATAGTTCGGTTCCGTTGTTGTGCATTCTTTGTGGAGGAGGTTGCATGTCTCGTGATCATTTATATTTTTGTGTCCTCTTAAGTGTGAAATTTGGTCTCGGGTCCTTTAGGTTATGGCTTCCTCTCACAAGATTGGGTAATAGGGGGTTGAGTTGTCTTGGATTTGTCATCAAGGTACTGAAAAGGAGGTGAGGAGAAATTTGTGGCGTGTTCTCTAGTGTTCTTAGATCTACTTTATCTGGAAGAAGCATAATCATCGTCTCCATGGTGGTCAGGCTCGTGAGCCCACTGTCCTGTTTCAGCTTATTTGATCTTGTATCCGCACTCGTGCAGTTTCTTGGTGTGAGGATGCATAAGATCTTATTTAGCTCGTTTTCTTTTCGTTTTGCCTTTGTCTGCTTGTCCCCAGGTTGTGAGGTATTTTTTCTTTGTGTTTGTTTTCCTCCGCTGTTTTGTGTGATTGTTTTTCTTTTTTCTTTTTTTCTTTTTTGTTGTTCTTCATTTATTTTGTTGCTTTTGTTGTTGTTTTTTCTTTTGGTGCTTTGGTTTTTATTTGTGTTTGTGAGCGTTGTCCGCTCTTGTGTCTTAGTCTCAGGTTGTGAGGTCCTCCTTGTTGTTGTATAATAATATTACCTTTTCTAAAAAGCAATAATAATAAGATTAGTCATACCAAAGTATATGGTAAAAGTATTCAGAACAAATCTCTCTCTGCGAAAACTGAGTGGAGAGTAAAGAAGAAGACAAAGCACAGTCTATGTAATGTGGCTTTCACATCTATTCATGCATCTAATTCAATAGATTGGTATTTTGATAGTGGTTGTTATAAGCACATGATAGGAAATTCATTGTTCTTTGCTGACTTAAAAGAATGCAATGCTCTACATGTGACTTTTGGTGATGGAGTTAAGGGCAAAGTTGTTTGGAAAGGCCAATATGAGCTCAGCTCAACTAGCACTTATATGTACCGGTGGACAAGAGGTCTCGAGTTCAAATCTCCACCTCTGTATTTATTACAATACCTATAAAAAAAAAAGTTGTTTGGAAAGGAAATATTAACATATGGATTGTCAGCAAACTTAATTACCATAAGTCAGCTATGTAAAACTGTTAGTATCTTGGTCATGTTAGTATCTCTAAAAATTTTAAAATTGTTAGAGAAAATGTTGTGCTAGGGATACTTGTGTTAATAAATTCTACCGAGAAAATATGTACGAAATGTCCAGTCAAAAAGCAAGTAAATGAGGTCTCTCACAAAACTGTTGGCCAATGTTATACAAACCGTGTTTTAGAGCTTCTTCATTTGGATCTGATAGGTCCCATGCAAGTTGACAGCCTTAGAGGAAAAAGATATGCCTTTGTTGTTGTTGATGACTTTTCAAGATATACATGGGTAAGATTTATCAGAGAAAAAATCATACAGTTTTAAAGTATTTCAATCATTGTGTCTTTGATAACCTTCATAAAGAGTAAGACAAAGGTGTCCATCAAATTAGAAGTGATCATGGTAGAGAATTTGAAAACTCAGCTTTTGATGAGTTTTGTCAAGATGAAGGCATTTTCCATTAATTTTCAGGTCCTCTGACTCCCTAGCAGAATGGAATTGTTGAAAGGAAAAATCGTACTCTATAAGAAATGGCACGTATTATGTTGTATGCTAATTCTCTTTCGTTGTACTTTTGGACTGAGGTTTTAAATACTACCTGCCACATACATAATCGTATTATTTTTAGACAAGGAAAAATGTATACAAATTATCAATTATGGAAAGGTCGTAAACCAAATGTTAATACTTTCATGTTTAAAAAGTATGTGCAATATTCTTACGATAGAGAATTTCATCAGAAGTGGGATTCTAAATCAGATGAAGGTATCTTCCTTGCATATTCTTTCAATAGCAGGGATTTTTGGGTATTTAACAAACGTACCAAGACTATTTTAGAGTCCATAAATGTTGTTGTTCATGACTCTAGGGATACTTATGTTAAAGTAAACGATGATGATGATCAAGCAATCTCTTATACAAGTCCTGGTATAACTACAAATGAATATGTTAGTTCTCACTGTGCTTCCTCAGAAGATTTTACATTTATGTCATCTCTAAACGAACTTGCTAGAAATGATTCCACAAACACTAGTTTAAAAGTTATTAACTCTAAAGACAACAATA
>JBBPDI010106651.1:0-10027 GCA_037974545.1 Cucumis variabilis
TGGAAGTTATTTGGTTTTATAGGCTGACTGGCTTCTTTTCCTGGATTTTATTCCTAGATCGAGATCGTAATTAGACAATTCCACTACTTTCTTTTTTTACTTCATTCCTTCAAACTTTTTAACTGTTGAGCACTCTCATTCCATCAAACTTTTAATTGTGTATTTGTGATTTTGACAGAAACTTCATCTTCAATTTCTAAAAATCAAATTTGTTTGTTAATAGTTAATTTATTTTGTGTTATATTTCTTATTATTTGATCACATATAGTTTTTGCTTCTAAAAGAAAGGCGACGGTTTGAAGCATACCTCATAGCAATAACCGTGGAGGAGCCATTAGAACGGTTAGTTTATTTGCCCATTACTTCTTCTTTTTGTGAAATTGTCCATTTAGATTTTAGTAGTTTTTGCTTGCGGTCTAATAATGAGAACTTTCAAAAGTAAAATTCAGTTATTGCCAATTCGGACACCTAATTTCTGCGGAGCAGAGTTAGAGCTATTGGTTAGTTCTCTATTCTCTTCCACTAGTGAGTCTTCACAAGGAATACTAAAAATTTTATTTATTTCTTGTGCATGTATGCTTTATGTGTGAAGGCACTATTTGTTGATATAATGAATCATGATCTGTATTAATCTCCATAACGTATTGGCAAAGCTCTGCAAGCCACGTATCATTGCCTACATACAAGAGCTTGAGGTATACTTTTATCAATGACCATAAAAGTGTCATCAAGGACAATTTCATGGTTTCTATTTATGTATTTGAACTTTCTGTTGTGTGTTAAGTCTACATTTTCTTGTTGTCGTGAGTATTCAAATGACAAAGAAAAGAATCCATAGGCTTATTTACAAGTAACTACCGTTTTTGCTCTCTGCCAGAAAAATTCAACTATTTAATTACTTCTGTACTCCATTGTTTATGACTGCCTTTGTATGTTGGTAAAAATTTATTTTTACTTTTAGTCCAGATTTTGTGAACATTGAATATCTTGCTGATTTAGTTGGTTTTGCTCTTAGCCTACTATTTAATATTTTGCTCTTACCAAAATCACCAACAACTTTAAATCTCAAGTTAAGGGTTAGGCCTGAGCTATTGTAAAAAATTTTTGTGTGTGAATTAATGGTTCCTCTTGTCCTAGGTTGCACCACTATCACGGGAAAAACATTTGTATATTGATCAAAAGAGCTTTTATCTGCATAGGACTTCTGTTTTTTTCTCCTTTTATGTATGATCATTTTCTAAACCTAAATCTTATACGTTTATTTTTTTTTTGTTTACTTGTGGTCTTTAGGGGATATATATAAGCATGTTGTGTTGCTTAGTGTGAAGGTTGAGGATCAAAGATGCATTTGAAAGAGATTTCTTCCAATTGAAGCTTTACTATACTGATGCTCGTTATGTTTCTTTTGAATGAAAGTGAAATTTGAATTCCTAGTCTATCTAAATTGTTAAGGTTCGTTATTTATAATCATAATATATTGCCTTCTTCATTTAAGTTTGTTATTTTTTTTTATCTTTTATTTAAAAATTGTGTGTGGGTGGAGGAAGGGTTGTGAAAATTTGTAGTATTTTATATTCTTGAGTTAGTTCCTTTGGTTTGTTTTTCTCCAACTCATCAAAGGCCCATTAAAGCTTGGGAAAAAATACTTTGATCCATTGGTTTCTTTGCCTTTGTTTTGAAAAAAGTTCCATAAATTTTCATGCTCAAGAATGAAGAAACGAACAATAATATTTCTTTACGATCTAGTTGCTCCTTTTACTTAAATCATGTATTGTCTTGTTGTGAAAGAAAAAGAATTTGTGTATTGGTGTAGTGTTTAAAATAACGGTGATTAAATGCTTCTATTTTGCAAACACATTATAATAAATGTATTGTTTTCCCCTTGAGTGATCAGATATTTATACTTTCCACAGGGGCTATGGTACTTGCAGATGGTGGATTATGCTGTATAGATGAGATCGATAAAATGTCTGCAGAGCATCAGGTGTTTTGACTTGAAACCTGAATTTCTCACTTGAATTCTTAGTTTCCTATTTCATGGCACATTTTCTTACATTAAATTATTGTAGGCCCTATTGGAAGACATGGAACAACAACGTGTATCAATTGCAAAAGTTGGACTGGTAGCAAGTTATCAGCTCGCACTTCTATTTTAACTACAGCTAACCCTGTTGGTGGTCATTACAAGTAAATTTTGTTGTTTTACTACAAGTAAATTTAGTTGTTCAGTAATGTATTTGTTTTAGTAATTTTCTCTTTAGGTCGTTCAATTTTGTGATTGATAAAACATTCTTTTAATGGAACATCTAATACGTCAAGTATGGTTTTTTTTATATATTTTTCTTAAATTTTATGAAACACCTTTCATCTTCGTGGTCAGGTCGTTCCTCTTCCAAAATGACAATTTCATCGTTTTCGAGGTTGCTTTGTATAGAGAAACTTTTCTTATTCCTCGGGATATATATATATATATATATTCCTTTCAAAGAACTATATTTGAACCCTTACAGTCTAGTCCAACTGAACGGTATTGATAAACTATTGCAGTGAAAAAGGAAAAGTATTATAATGAATAATGATGGTGCCTATGCCTATAAATTGCAGTTCTTTCTCTCCATTTAAGAAAAATAAATTGTGATTGTTTTTAACATTTTATTAATAAAGAAGCTTATCTCCATTTAAGAAAAATAAATTGTGATTGTTTCTCTTGTTTTACCAGTTCAATGCATTAAGTCTCAAAATAAAACTTGCAATCGAGAAAAAACTGTGAACGAAAACTTAAAGATGAGTGTCGCTCTTCTCTCAAGATTTGATTTAGTTTTTATAATGCTGGATAAACCTGACGAATTTCTGGATAAGAGAGTCTCGACGCACATCATGTTGGTAAGTTCATACCTCTGCTGTTTGTGTATTTGATGTTATGACCACCTCTCTCATACCCTGTCTAATGTAGTTGAAACTTGTAACCACTGAAAACGTACTACTGGACCGATCTTTAAGAGGATGTCAGAACATTATAATCATGAGTTATCTTTACTGTTGGGGTAAACATAAAAGAAATATTATGAGTAATGATTGGCAACTCGTCCGCTCAGATATGAATAAGATATTTGAGCTCATGGTAATGTGCTTTAAGAAATCATGGCCTAATGCTCAGAAAGTAATAAAGGATTTAGAGGAAATGGTTGAAGCCATGGTGAACACCTATCTAAAATTTAATATTCAATGAGCTATCTTACCAACTAGAGCTATTCGCATGAAAATGATTGAACTGATCAAAATGGCACGGTCCCTTCTGAATATGAAAAAAGAAAAAAAAAGTACAAAAGATCTCTCATATTCTAGCATCAACTGCGAGATTTGTTCCACAAACAACTAATTCTTTGAGTTCGCTCTAGTAATTTGTGATTGGAGGACGTGATGGAATTCTTTCTCTTGCAGCTTCATGCTGAATGTGGGGAACGCGCCTCTGCAGCAAAAAGAATACGTAAAGGTCTAAATCCTATTTCTCACATGTTTCTTTCTTTTACAAACTTAATTGTCCACTGAGAAAGGAGTTTCTACGGAGCCAGATATATCTCCCTTGGCTTTAAAGAATGTAGCAATGGAGCATGATGGAAAAGTAGATGCTGGTTCAAAACGCGAGTCTTTAGTTTCAAGACTAAGATTGGACAAAGCAAAAGATGGAGATTTTGTACCATTACCTGTCCAACTTCTTCGCAAATATATAGCCTATTCAAGAACTTTTGTGTTTCCAGGTAAAACATGCTCTCTTTAGCATTTACTTGATGTTAATTTTAGAATGGACAAATCTTTACTTTAGTCCCTATTCCTTTAAACAAGCTCGCGTATAAAATGTTACAAAGCGTGCCATCAGCATCGAGATCGACAAGCAGGTTCAGAATTCTTTTTTAAGATATGTTCTAGTTTTTAGAATGTATGTGAATCTGGTGATTTAGAGTAATAGAATGTGTTTGATTTTTATAGAATCTTAATTAGTTTTTGGACTCTGTTTTTCTTATTAAACTTTGTTAGTTCGATGGTTTTTGGAATCTGATGAGAGAAAGTCCCATTATGATTTGGACTATTTTTATTATTAAACTTGTGATGTTCAAAATGGATTTTGTAGGTCGGGGGCAGATTTATTAAGAAGAGAATTCATGTCAGAGTCGAGCACGTGCAACCTTCTCGATGCATCGAGGAATTTCGCTTGAGGAAGGTGAAGAATGACGAGCTAAAATCCGAAGCCAAGGCCAAAGGCGCAACTATCTGCACCAAGAGGCAACCGAAAGGCCCCAAACTAAGGTTCATGGTTGAAGGTGCTTTAATGGAGACTGTCTCCAATTCCATATGATATGGGTAATGATCTCAAGGGTGTCTATTAGAACTTTCTCCTCTTTGAACTTTTGCCTTGTTTTGTCAGTCTTATTTTTGTTTGATATTTGAACTGCTTGAATAGTACAATTTTCTCAGTATGCTTCTAAATTGTGGATACCAAACTTATGCAATTGAATTATTTCTTAGTTTCTAGTTTTGGCCATTAGCATAAAGCAGTGTTGTTTTAGCTTATTCAAAGTAAATTTTGTTGCGGGATGTTCTTGTTCCCATTGTTTTCATATATCCATATTTCTTAAAACAATTTCGATAACAATTTTCCATCACTAAATTTCGATAACAAAAACGAGTTTTTAAAACTAGTTTTGAGTTTTAAAACTAGCTTACATTTTGATATTACTCGTGACAGAGAATGCTTTCAATGGTTTTGATAATATTTTTCCGAACGCAATAAAAAATGCTACAAAAAGTCTTTTATAACATTTTTTCAATGTTATTAAAACGCTATTGAAATATTTTGATAGCGCATTTTCAATGTTATATTAAAATAGTTATTGAAACGTTTTGATAACGTTTTTCAAACGCAATAAAAAACGCTATAAAATGTCTTTTATAGCATTTTTTCAATGTTATTGAAAACACTATTGAAACATTTTGCTAACAATTTTTCCAACGCAATAAAAAATGTTATCCAATTTTCAATAGCGTTTTTTTTTCCCGTTATAAAAAGCATTGATAGCATCATATATGTGCTATCAATAGAGACATATTATAGCATTTTGCACAGCGTTGTAAAAACGCTATAAAAAGTCATGGACTTTCAATAACATCGATTACGACAGTGTTTCGAAAATCAATAATAGTGTTTTTTTATGCTATCGTAATTGGTATTTCTTATAGTGGTGTAGTTCTCCTTCATGGATAAACCTTTGTAGAACATGTTAACTACATCCGCGTTAATTTCAAATACCCCCTCAAAGAACTTATGTTGCTTGAATTCTTTAATAGGGGAATCCAAAAAGTTTGGCAGACCACCTTTGAATGAGAAGAGCCCCTTCTCAATCTTAAAGTACTTACTGATATTCTTATTTGAGAGGGGCTCATTTTCATCTCCTTCTTAGTCCTCTTCATCTTGAGTCGCTTTGCTCATGGGACCTTTCTTTTTTTCTTTTTCTTCTCACCTCTTGGAGAACTATTCTTTCAAAATGCTTTTGTTGATTATCACCTTCTTCTTTTGCTTTGAAGACTTCTTCACCGATTCATTCTCGAGAGGGCTTAAATCATCCAACTCTCTCTCTAATTCCTCAACCAACTCCTCGCTTGGAGTCTCTTTCGCTTTGCCCTTCTCCGTAGAGAGAGGAACTTTTTCAATCTTGTTGAGGAGCTCTTCTCGCTCCCTCAACTTAACTTCCTTCTTCTCTTGTGTGAGGGTCTTGATGCCTTGTGCCTTAACTTTGATTTTGAGAAGGCCAGATGCTACCTTCTCCTTTCTTCCTTGAGCCTTCTTGCGACCCTCTCAAACTCAGTTGTGGCGATAGGAGAGGAGGATCTTTCCTTGTCTTTTCTGCCTTGTTTCTTCAACTCCTCTTTCTGCCGCCTTTCTTTCTTGTCACGTTTCATGCGACATTCACGCCCTTCTTCTTCCTCTCTTGCTTTCCTTTCATCTTTTTTTTTTTCATTCTCTTGCTTTTCCTCTCTCGCCTTTACCAATTCCAACACATCGATCAAATTTTCATCCTCGACATCCAAATTTATTTCCTTTAATTCGCAATGGCCTCTTCAGTTTGCTACTTGCCCACTTCCTACTCCTCGCGCCGAAACGTGGTTCAGGTTAATAGAATCCTCAAAATTGCCTCCAAATGCTTCAGATTGGGGATTGTAACTTGGTAGAGCCCGTTTTGATACACGTCCACCAGAAATGTGCTTTTTATCATTCTTATGATTGGGTAGGCTTTGAGGTCAAATTCCTCTTGAGGGTGTTGGTTTGCTTTTCTACCATTTGAAATTAAGAAGAAATGGAGAAATGTACTAAGAATAAAGAGGAATCTTACTTGAATCTCGCTGGAAAGTAGCTCGATAAAAGGATGAGTGCTTAGAGTTCTTAAGATGACAAGCTCGGTAAAAAGTGGAGTTAGGGTTTTTAGAAGGGTTTATAAAGGGCTTAACTACAGTTAAAACGATGGTTACCTCGTTCTGGTAAAAATGAGTGTGTTTTAATCACGATGGGACGTCTGACATTTTCGTTTAAACTTCAGAGGCGACTAATCATTTCTCCCTTTTTGAATTTCTTCAAATTGAAACGTTCTGAATTCCCCAAAACCCTAAAAAGCCCATGGTCTTTTCTACTCGATAAGCTTCGTGAGATGACTTTGGACGTGTTATGTGTTATGTCACTAATTCCTATCTCATACAGTGGGCTCATCATGTAAACCCTAATTTTTTTTCGCCTGTTTTGCGCTTAAAGGTATGCAACTTCCTTTTCCACACTTACAAAAAAAATTCTAAACTAAAAAGCAGTAAATAAAGCAATAAAAGAAAGAATTAAAAGAAAGCAATAAATAAAGCAGTAAATAAAAAATGATGCGATTTGTAAAATAGTAGAGAATGTGACACACTACAAATGCATCTAGGCATTTAGATTCTTGAAAATGGATGTCTGGGGCCTTGTCTTGACCAAAGCTTTGTGCATCCATCGTAGACGTGTTGTTTCTTTCAGAACGCCTTGTAATCCTTTAATTTCCACAACCTCGTGTAATTTGACTCTTTGCTCATGCATCCATTCTTCGCAACTTTCTCCACTGCAAAGTTGAACACTTTCACTTATGTTGTAGAAGATCGCATGCATGGTCTATTCCTCGCATAGCTAGTGATCAGGTGCCTCACTGAGTCTAATGCACAGACCTTGTTTATGACGCCATAATGAACATCCTCCACAAAAGAGGATGTGAAATTCTTCACTCTAGGCATTTGAGGAACTTCTATGTGTTGCCTTATTCGCATTTGTCACTGCTCCTCATGTTCTTTACCGAAAGATGCACTCAATTTTTAGGTTCAGCCTACACTCGTAGATGTCTCCATTTCGCGTAAACTCATACTCGTTCTTTGGGTAAACATGCGATTTCAACACAAATTGAGTGTTTGCCTGAAATTAAAGAATCATTATATCTAATTTGAAAAAGAAAATTTTCAACAACAACGTAAAAAACTTGGTACTTGTGATTTATTTAGTTGTTTTTAAACTCATTCGTAAATTTGTCCTTATAGGTTCTAATGTTGCAACTCAGCTGATGTCTAGGTTAGGGTCAAGCAAAAAAAGGTGTATGTCCTACCTATGCGTTGCTAAATGCATAATGATCAACATTTAATACAAGTCTTCCTTACACTAGCCCAAGTGTGTAAGTGAAACTAGAGGTTTCTTGGGTAAGTTAGGGTCGAACACATGAAATTTCTATCAAATTTAGTTATAAAGTCTACGCCTAAGTTTAGGGAGTATAAATTCTATACAGTATGAGTATAAAACTATTATAATCTAATCATTTATACATAGGATTCTGTAAAGGGGAATGAAATGAAAATTATGGAATGTAAACTAACTTATATTGAGAAGGATGAAAGAACGCTTCTGTATTCTAGGCGATCTAAACACGCGACATGTTCTTGATGTGACGTAGATCACATAACCATTTTCTATTAAGGTGATTAACCTCTCAACGCCTAAACACCACACTTGTTCTCCTTTCGAAACACAAGTGGTAAATATATTAAGCAATATATATTTAAGTTTTCTTACTTATAAACATCATATTGACTCTATATTTAAGGCAAACAATTTCTTGACGTCTAAACACCATACTTGTTCTCCTTTTGGGACCCAAATGATTTGAGGCAAAACACCATAATGGAGTTTATTTCCAAACTCCCTTCTGCACGTGTTTGGCGATTTCCTTGTTACTTACTCAAGCAGTTGACGACGAACGCTGGCCAAGCGATTAATTTATGTTTAGACTAAACACGATGAGTCTTATAATTATTACAGAATCATTATCAAGCACATAACATACACTTAAACTTCTTAAAACACTTCAACAAGATGAATAATCAAGAAATGGAAGAGAGACGATGGATAAAACATGCATTGTATTGATAATGTAGGCCTTTTGACCATAAAGATAAAAATATTCATACAATATATTACAAAATACAAAATGGAAAGTAAAGAAGTGTGTCAAGCCGTAGAATGCATTCTCATGCATTCCTTGGCTCTTTTACAAGTTAGGGGGAATTGAGGGTAAGCTTCTCTCTCAATAATCTCTCTCTAAGCTCTCACTTAGACATTTGGAGAAGAGGTGGAGGAAGAACTACCGCTATAGATGGTGAAGGACTTCAAAACATGTCCTTTCACCGACCTTAGAGGAGACCCCTTTTGAATTTTTCATGGTGGAGTTTGAGATATTTATAGGCATATTTGGATGGCAAGAATTTAATGCTCTACTGCACACCACCCTTATCCTCTGCAGAGTGCAGCCAGTAGCCGTTTCTAGTCACATTAACTCTAACTACCACTTTTGTCTTTTAGTGAATCATCTTGCAAAGTGATGTGTTGGCATCACACCTTACAACTCGTCATGCGGCTTCTTATCGTTGAGTTTAAGCACACTATCCTTGCTTCCTTTCTTCTTTTCGACACCCTGCGTGAAAAAACACTAGAGAACATGATAATCAAGCGTAATGAGTTACGTAAGGCGCATTATCTTGATATTATAATTTTGCACTAAAAGCTACTCGTTTTAATTCTTTATCTTCTGTTTTGATTCCATTGTTTTACCTAAAAGGCCATAATAACTTGTATTCTACAAGTTTTCATCCACTAAAAATGATTGGAGTATGGCTAGGATGTTGGTTAAGTTCTTGAAAGTTTTTTACAATGCCACTTTAAAACTTTAGCTCATTGTTTACAACTTCAAACTTAGTTTTCCATGAGATATGTAAAATTCAGAATTGCATGCAATTGAATCCCAGTAGTGGAGTTAGCATGCTATGAAGGCTAAATTTGACAAGTAGTGGGGGAGTGATGAGAAGAACAATAATTTGCTCTTGTGCATTGTCATTGTGTTGGATCCTTGTTATAAAAGAAAGTGTTTAACATAGTGTTGAAATGACCTTTATGGGCCAGAAATTGCTAAAACTAAGACTACAATTATGGAGAATGATTTGAGACGTATATTTCACGAATACAACATTCGTGTACATGGCAGTTCTACTTTTCGTGCTAGTACTAGTAGTGCTAGTGTTCTTGTGAGGTAATTTGGGAGTCTAGCCCTCTCAAAAGGATAGGTATTACATTACTACTTTCTGATGAGATTATTGCATATTTCAATATATTTTTCGTGTTGATTGTTTTTTAGTCACCCTGTGTTCTTGAGATAATTCTTGTTAGGTGGGATCCTAACATCCTCTTCCTGTGATCCTCAATTGCTTTGACCTGCCACAAAAACACCTTAGTATTTAAAACAGTACTTGAGAGCACTTTTCTAAGTCTCTCAATCAAAAAAATTTCAATAGTACCAGGAGCACTTTTCTATGTTTCTCTGCCTAAATTTTCACAACCACAAGGGTTTTATTTCTGTTGAAGCCGAAAAAACAACCTTATATATTTCTTCCAAGAAAATATGGGCTTCCAGCTCCTCCTTTT
>JBBPDI010106660.1:0-10026 GCA_037974545.1 Cucumis variabilis
AAACTATTAACTTCCTAATGGGGTACCCTGCACAGTCTCAGTCTTGTGATCCCGTAGGATACACATAATCAGTCTAATGCCCCGAAGGACATACATATCTGTCTAGTGCTCTGCAGAAGCACGTATCAGTCTAGTGCTCTCGAAGGATACACAATAGGTGGTGATCCCGTAGAACACCTTCAAGGTAACTACCCAATAGAAAACTAATAATTTTCCCCTCAGTCCATTATAAACATCTTAACAGTCATTCATAATACAGTCAAACATTCTCATCACATAACTCTTCACATAACCTCTATCAGTCATCTTATTCTAATATAACCCAAGGCCAGTCAGAACTTATCAATACATCAGTCAACAAACTAAATAATCATAACATCCCTCTTAGTCTACAATTTCACAACCATATCGTCTCCTCAGTTTGAATGAACACAACCATAACAATATATCATACATTCAGTCTAAACAAAAATCAACCATTTCAAACCTATCCCCTATAAGAAACATCAACGAGTTTCAATCAATCAACATCCATATGTGTATATATACATATCCAGTCAGTCACAACAGGCACTCAATACCAAGTCCACATTAATCCATACATAAATATATATATTTTTTCCAGTCGAACATAACATACAATAAACCTGAAGTCTACATCCAAAAGTATATATCATAACCGACATTTCCACTCAGTTCAGATATAATAGTACAGTCCAACGCAACTCAAAGCTAAGGATGAGTCCAGTAGAAAGTCCCTTACCTTAACATTATGTAAGCTCCTTAGCCATGCTAAGTTCTACGAAAAATGAACCTAAACATTAAGATAAGTACTCAATATCTCTCTCGAACACATCAATCATTTACAATCAACCCAATGTGATTTTTTTCACAACTTACCAATGATAACAATTCAAGTTCCAACCAAAGTCAATAGTTGTTGTGGACCTAAAGACAATCAAGCGTTACCTCCAATACCTATGATTGAACAACAAATCAACCATTAATTGAACCATAAAACTTGAAAAACTTCTTGAAATAACTACAACCCAACTTTACATTTTCTTTAATAAAACGTCAACCAATCACAGTAAAAATAAAGGCAGTAGATACCGAACCTAACGAAAGGATTGTGCAAACAAAATGATGTGCAAGCCGACTTGGAGAAGCAACGCGCGAACGGAGGCAGAGGGTCACGACGACGCTGCGAAACCAAGCGATGTGGACAGAAATAGAGGGTCACGGTGGAGAGAGGCGCACGCGACAGTCGCGACTTCACGGTGTCCTTCGCGAACGACCGATGTTTGAGCCTCATCGATCAGAGAGGAGAAAAGAAAAGAAAGGGATTGCGGCACCTGCTCCCATCGGACGAAAAGAGAGAGGAGAAAAGAACGCGACAGCTTTACGTGAATGGAAAAAAGGGATGGAGAGGCAGCCAACAGTGACTGATCGGGGTGTGGCGACAGTGGCGTGCTAGGGCGTGAGGAAGAGGAGAAGAGAGGAAGAAAAAATTAGGGGGGTTGCTGGACGCGGGGAAGGAGAAAGGAAAATTTTAATATTTTCTTTTTATTTAATTAATAATAATAATAATTAATAATAAAATAACATATTGTTATTATTATTATTATTTTCCAAACATTTTTCCTCCTCACTTCTTTTCCTTTCCATAAATTAAAATATTCTCTTCCAAGCTGAAAGAGATAAATACCACCGAAACAAACATTTAAAATCCTAAAATAAAGCAATTTGATCAAAATCAATTACCTTAGCGTTCAGAGTGCTACATTAGGTCTATTTAAAATTTAAAATTAAATCAAATTAATCCCAAGATCCTATGTTTGCATGCAACTTATTATCATAGATTGACGTTTTTAATTATCAAAATTTATAACTATTATAAAATTAATTAATTCGTCATATAATATGCATTCTATGGTTTAATTAATTAAAACAAATTTTAATTAAAAAAATAAACCATGCAACATGTTAACATTACATTAATATAACAATTATATTAATTTATGGATGTAATATGCTCAATGCAAGTTGATTTTCATCTTAATTAATATAATGCTTCTATTAAAAAAACAATGCATGAAAATCAATCAAGCATACATAAGATATTAATTTAAATATAACAAATTATATTTAACTAAGTAATGCTATGCATCATGCTTATCCAATTTCATATATTTAAAATATCAACATACTTTAAATAATTCATGAAATTCAAGATCATGCATTAATCCCCTACATTATAAAAATGCATGAAAAATCTTAACTTAATGTGAGATTTATCTAAATAACATTCACAAAACATTTAAATAGCAATTGAACATATAAAATTGGCCCTTAGGATAAAATAAAACAATAAATTACAATAATTTGGTCTCAAAACCTTGAAGAAGAATGAAAACGGGTCTGAAAACCTTGAACCGTCAAAACATGGTAGAATCGACCCAAAAAATTAAAATTGGTCCTAAAACCAGCTGAATCGGCCTAAAAAGTTGAACTAGAGACGCTCGTGCTGCCAAACGAAGAAGTCTCGTTCTCCTCTCCTGTTGATGTCAAGCCGACATCATCGTCGTCAACCCTTTCCTTCATGTGCGCGAATTTTTTTTGTCTCGTTTTCCATGCTGTTGCGTAAATTCTCCCATTGGAGGCCTTCATGGTGGTCTGCTTTTGGCAAATTTGGTACCATTTTTCTCAAAAAAACACCACGAATCCAAAATGGGACTCTAATTTACAATTAAAATTGTCCAAGAACGTAGGGGCCTTTATGATCATATAAAAAAATTTCAATATATAGCCAAATTTTACAGAAAAGATCTAATTGCAAACCACATTCATAATGTAAAAATCCCACTAAACCAATGCAAATTTTAAAATTTTCAATTAAATTTTGAGATAGCTCTGATACCAATTGTAGGGATAAAAGCCCTTGGCAGCGGAAGATTTTATAGAACTATTCCTCATTTTAATTTGGGAATCCCAAAATACTAGTACATTGGCAAAAATAATTAAGAAACTAATTTTCTTATTAAGCATGCTTTAATAAATTATATAGTAGAGAAAGAAAAACTTACGTAGTTTGACGTTTCTCAATCTACTAAATCTCCAAATTTGGGGATACCACCTGTCAGAGACCTTCCTATGTTTTGGTATGAGATTAGTTTGTGGGAACCAATTGGGATGGAAAAAGTTTTAGAGGGAAACTATTTTACGGAAAAGCAAAATCATTGGCTTTTTCTTGATTCTTTGATTGATTGAAGAAAATTGTTTTCTTCTACATATTTATAACTTTCTTTCCTTGAAGTAGGGGAGAATCATGAGATTTTATTAATTTAAAAATATTAAATTAATAGAAATTTCAAATCAACTAATTAATTGTATAATTTTTTAATCAATTAATAATTAATTAAAGAGACATTTTAAAAATAGTAAAATAAATTAAAATATTTACAAGCTATAGCAAAATTTTAGATTCTATCACTGATAGTCTCCTATCACTATAACACATCAATGACTATCAGTGATAGAATTTTCTATAAGTTGTAAATATTTTGTAAAATTTGCTATTTTTGAAAATTTTCCTTAATTAAATCAAATTTAATTAATATTTCATTTAAATCATATTTATTGACTATCTCTCCAAATCTTATAGTTTTAAATTAATTTAATTTAATTTATTTAAATGAAATGAAATTAAACTAAATTATTAACTAATTCTCTAATTAATAAATAGCTAAATTAAATATCTTATATTTAACTTAAATTAAATTTGGGGGCATTTTTTAAAATAGCAAAATAAATTAAAATATTTACAAGCTATAGCAAAATTTTGGATTCTACCAATGATAGTCTTCTATCATTATCGCATATCAATGGCTATCAGTAATAGAATTTGCTTTAGGGTGTAAATATTTTGTAAAATTTGTTATTTCTAAAAAATTTTCTTAAATTTGAATCATATTCAAATATAAATTTCTCTTATAACCGATAATTTTAATATGAATCAATTCATATTAAATTAATGTTTGAACTCATTCAAATATTTTATCTCTCATAAATTAATTTTGAATCATATATCAAAAATTAAATTTATATAATAAAGTTTGATTAAAATATAAACTTTATATTATAATGTAACACCATACATTATACTAATTCCCAAAATAAATTTGAACATTTCAAATTACAACCAATATAAATAAATCTCATTATCCTTTACGAGCTAGGAAGGAAACATAATAGACCTATAGACCAGAAGCTACAACGATATGCAATTAATTGGTTAAACTCATTAACCATATTAATTAATATTTGTTAACTATGTGTACACTCCACTAAAGACTCACAATTAGCTCTTCTCACTGGAGATATATTTTTTTGTCCACAAATATAGATCAATAATAGTAGGTTAGTTCTTCACGAGTGTTAGTAACACCAGCTGGATCAAATTACCGTTTTACCCCTATGTTACCTCCAGTCTTTAAATACCAGTGCTCCTCTAACAACCTGTTTATGTCATAGAGATGGTAGGACTTTTTGTTCAAGTCCTAGAGACACCAATTAAGGAAACACTCATTTACTTACCCTAAAGTCTGGAAGAAGTGAATTACATCTTGTGTGATTATGTTCTCAACTCTCCACTCGGTCTTGTTCTTAAAATGATAAGCATATTAAGTTGTCAATCTGGCCACTCTTATCCATACAAATTAAAGGACAATCCCTTGCAAACAGGAGTTCATAATACACTTAGGATTAAGACTAAGTTATCTAGGTTATCCTAATGATATTGAAACCTAACTAGTTAACGAAATTACATCTAGTGGTTCAATTTCGGGGTCCAATCTTTTGCAAACTCATTACATAGGATACTCTCACTTACATGTCACCTACATGAATGTGTTGGATCATTGCGTTTGTATCAAATGCAAAGTGAGCCATATCCATAGTGTTACTAGGATAAGGTACTCATCCTTATCCTTATACTATACACCCTTTAAGTTAATCTTGAACATTGATCCTTGTATGTCTCTACATACTGTTCAAGACTCACCAAACAACTTAGGATGCTAGTTTATTGAATTTGGGTTATTAAAACAAAACTAATAATATAATCAATAATATTTATTAAAATTATAATAATAACGTTTTATTAATAACAGTCAATAGATTATATATACAATCGACGAGTTTTAGGACATAAATCCCAACAAAATGCTGCTAAAGGTAATAATACATATAGTATGTTTACCATTAAAAATATCATTTTGTATCTCTTCGTGTGATGGATGCTAACAATTACAAGTGTTTGGCCTTTATATTTTCTTTCTCATGTTCTTGTCCATAAAATTTTTTGATAAGTCCAATTCATGGTTAGGTAATCTCGATGGCTTCAGTGTTGACTCCTAATCAATTTGAAGTTGAACAACTGACTGAGTTAAGGTAATTTGAATAGGATAAACATGAATTGAAAAGCGTATAATACACGTTTACATTTGTCTTTTTGAATGGGTGCATGTGTTGGTGAAGTGCAAGAAAGATACCTTTTTATATGGCTCAATTAACTGTAAAAACCTTTGAAACTCTGAATGTGGTGTGTTGTAGATTGACATAGTTATGAAATTATCTCTAACATTTAACCTTATTAGTGTTTAGTGTTTTACTGTATGATGTCTATACTTAAACCATGGAATTAAGTGCAAACTAGTATGGTTGAAAGTGGAGATTGGGGTTCCTTGTCTTTTTTACTGAGCAAAATTTGATACACCCTTTCTTTATTTCTTCTGAGTTGTTTTTCTCCTGCCTACCAATCTTATAGTGGTTTTATGAATAAATTCTTTTCATCTGGCCCACTTTAATCCTGATATGTCATGTTGGCAATAATCCATGATTGATGGTTCCCTAAACAAGACATACATTGATTTAGTTTCCAAGAAAATTGACTCTGAATTAGTGGATGATTTTACCCTATCAATCTAATTTCTTGTGCTTATAAGTTATAAGATCATTATTCAAATTTCATCTAATTTGTTAAAGTTTGTTTTGTCTTTTGTCAATTACGAAAATCAAGTAGTTTTTGTTGCCATTAGAAAAATTTTAGATGCCTCGTCAATGGCTAATGGACTAATTGGACTAATTGAATTTTGCCTCATAAAGGCAGGGATCTCAAATTGGATCTTGAAAAGATTTTTGATATTGGTGATTGAGAGTTTTCTGGATTTTGTTCTTTAGGCTAAGGGTTTTAGCTTCCTATGGCGATCTTGGATCAAGGGTTCTAACTCTAGTGCTAATTATTTTTCTTGTAGTGTATGTGCTATGTGATAATAAATGGTTTTGTGTTACTTGTTCTTCGAGTAAGTTTTTTTTGCGTACTTTTATTTGTTAGAGTTTCCTGTGAGAAAATGAAAGTGTATTAAGAATTACAAAATACTTCACTGTGAGTGTGTGTGCTATATGCCATTTGATGTGTTATGTGCTATGTGCTATTTGCTATGTGCTATTTGATGTGCTATGACTGAAGCCACAACCTGGGAACATTACAAAATATTTTAATCTGAGGTTGTTCAGTGTGAGTTTGTTTTCTTCTTCTTGTTTTGTTGTTTACTTTGATGCTCGTTGTTGGCTGATGATGTTGTTTCTCTTTGTCTTGTTTTGTAAATAATACGTATGTTGGCTCTTCTACGAGCATTGAGTTTTTTTTAATGTTATGAGAATGTTGTCTTCTTCAGTTTCACTTTGTGTCACTTGAATTCCTTAGGTTTAGATTGTGCTGGAAAGACTAAACCATAATGGATGCTGGAGTTCAATGTTGCTTATGAACTTTTTTTCTTTTTCCAGTTAAACTAAAACAAAATGTTTTGTTATTTCTTATTTTTTAGTGTTTATGTCACATTATTTGCTGAGATGAGACACTCTGTTTTAGTTGCCATGGACAATTTATCTTCTTCTCAACCTTATACTTCAAATCCCAGCACTTCAGAATCCGTTTTCATTCAAAGGTTGTTTTTCTCCCCTTTTTTACTTTGTACTACTTCATCGCTTGATCAATTTTTTTTTTGCTTTTAGTGATTAATATGCTTGTAGGTGTTTTAGCTTTGAGTTTTATTGTTGGCCGTTGGTTTTGGATTTTGAATTTTCAACTTTGTGTGAAGTTCTGTAATTAATTTAGTTCAATTTTGTCGTTGGTTGTTGGTTTCCTTTCTGTTTTCTTTATTGGTTTCCTTTCTATTTGTTGGACAGTTTACACGGGAGAATTGAATTAAGAGCTGGAGGGTGGGGCAAATAAGGGCTGGGAGGGAAGAGGAAATTAATTGGCTAAACTCATTAACCACATTAATCAATATTTGTTAATTGTGTGTACACTCCACTAAAGACTCATAGTTGAACTCTTCTCACTTAAGATATATTTTTGTGTCCATGGATAATGACCAATAACAGTAAGTTAGTCCTTCACGACTGTTCGTACCACCAGTTGATCAATTTATCATTTTACCCTTAGGTTACCTCTAATCCTTAAATACCAGTGCTCCTCCAATGAACAACCTGTTTATAGTCCTACCAATAAACGGAAATCTCTCGTGTAATAGAGAAGGTAGGGCCCTTTGTTCAAGACCTGGAGACATCATTTAAAGGAACACTCATCTACTTACCCTAAAGTAGGAAAGGAGTGAATTCCATCTTGTGTAATTATATTCCCAGCTCCCCACTCGGTCCTGTCCCCAAAATGATAAGCTTACTGAGTCGACGATCTGGGCACTCTCACCCGTACAAATCAAAGGACAATCCTGAGTGTGTTATGAACTCCTGATCATGAGGGATCAATGTTGTTTGTATTAAATACAAGGTGAGTCGTATCCATAGTGTTACTAGGATAAAGTACCCAACCTTATCCCTATACTATAGACCCTTTAAGCTGATCTCGAACATTGATCCTTGTATGTCTCTGCATACTGTTCAAGAATCATTTTACATCTTAAGATGTTAGTTTATTGGATTGGGGTTATTAAAACAAACTAATATTATAATCAATAACAATTATTGCAATAATAACACTTTATTAATAATGGTCAATGGATTATATTTACAATCTACGAGTTTTAGGACATAAATCCCAACACTTTCTAGTTTTGATTAATCTATAGAACTAGATAATCATTTTTGTATTTTTTCTTTTCATCTTTCCTCTTCATATTAAGAAGATTAGTGAGGTTTCTTCTAGTTTTGATTGGTTGATTAAACTAGATAATCATTCTATCATTTTCTTTCTTGATCTTTCCCTTTCATGTTAAGAACGTTAGTGAAGTCATATAGTTTGTGTTGACCTGCTTGGAGTAGTTTATGTTTCCTCTATTATAATTTGCTAAGTGAGATTATTGGACTGTAGTTTGTCTTAATAACCCAAATCCAATAAACTAACATCTTAAGCTGTTTAATGAGTCTTGAACAGTATGTAGAGACATACAGAAATCAATGTTCGAGATCAGCTTAAAAGGTCTATAGTATAGGGATAAGGTTAGGTATCTTATCCTGGTAATACTATGGATACGACTCACTTTGTATTTGATACAAACGCAATGATCCAATGCGATCGTGTAGTTGATATGCAAGTGAGGGTATCTTATGCAATGAGTTTGCATAAGATCGTACTGTGAAATAGTAACTACTAGATGTAACTTCGTTAACTAGTTAGGTTTCTGTTCCACTAGGATGACCTAGGGTAACATAGTCTTAATCTTGAGTGTGTTATGAACTCCTGTACGTGAGGGATTGTTCTTTGGTTTGTACGGGTGAGAGTGGCTAGATCGCCGACTCAATAAGTTTATCATTTTAGGGACAAGACTGAGTAAGGAGCTGGGAACATAATTACACAAGATGAAATTCACCCTTTTCCTACTTTACGGTACGTAGATAAGTGTTCCCTTAAATGATGTCTCCAGGTCTTGAACAAAGGGCCCTACCCTCTCTATGACACGAGAGGGGTTTCTGTTTATCGGTAGGACCATAAACAGGTTGTTCATTGGAGGAGCATTAGTATTTAAGGATTAGAAGTAACTCAGGGGTAAAACTATAAATTGACCCAGCTGGTGTTACGAACAGAAGTGAAGGACTAACTTATTGTTATTGGTCTATATCCGTGGACACAGAAATATATCTTAAGTGAGAAAAGTTCAGCTGTGAGTCTTTAGTGGAGTGTACACACAGTTAACGAATATTGATTAATGTGGTTAATGAGTTTAGCCAATTAAACTCAGATTGTTGTAACTTCTAATCTGTAGGTCCATTAGGTCCCCTTCCCAGCTCGTAAAGAGTAATGGATTTATCTATATTGGTTGTAATTTGAAATTTTCAAAATTACTTTGGGAATTAGTTTAATGTATAGTGATACATTATAATATAAAGTTCGTGAAATGTTATTATATAAATTTAATTTTGGATATGATTCAAAATTAATTTATGAGAGATAAAATATTTGAATGAGTTCAAATATTAATTTAATGTGATTTGAATTCATATTAAAATTATTGGTTATGAGAGAAACTTATATTTGAATATGATTGAAATTTAAGTTAAGTTAAATGTACAATATTTAATTTAGCTATTAATTAATTGAAGAATTAATTAATAGTTCGATTTTATTTAATTAAATTTGATTTAATTAAATCTATAAGGTATTGCAGAAATATTCATTCAAATATATAAGATATTGGAAAGATATTCATTCAAATAATATATTAATTAAATATGATTTAATTTTTCAATTTTTCTTAATTTTAATTTGTTTTCATTTATTAAATTAATATAATATGATTATATTAATTTGATTAATTTTTAGAGGTGCCAATTTGGTCTATTTTGCTATTTAATCTATTATTATATTTGATGTTTGATTAAATTAATTATGTGCATAGTGTATGTCATATAATTTAAAATTCCACCTTAAGATTATAATTATCATGCATCATTCTTTAATATAAAAGTTATATTTTAGTTGCATGATTTTCTAAGCATGTTCATGCA
>JBBPDI010106679.1:0-10025 GCA_037974545.1 Cucumis variabilis
GTTTAATTATTATTCTGCATTTAAAAGAGAATGAGCTGGTATCGAGGATTAGCATAAGGGAGAAGGTGCTTGAGCTTAAGGAGCATCTTCGAGTTGCTTTTAGAAAGCTTGGTTTTGATTTGTTTGATATCTTTTCTTTGTTGGAAGATTGTAATCTAATTCTACTTTTGTTTCGTACTATTAGATTTTCCCTCTTGAAAACTATTCCTCATAATGAATCCTTTATAACTAATAAAAAACTTAAAGTGTGTTTTTCTTTTTAACTTTTTAAGCTTCAAATTTTGAAAATAAGCGATTGAAAATGACTTTTAAAAATGTTTTTCTTTTTTAAAACATACATAGGATGATGAGTAGTGCATCCGAATATCTCTACTAAATGAACATCTTTTTAGCACTCTTATCATCTCCCCAAATGATATTCATTTAGTGCATAGATGTACAAAAAAAGTTGAGGGCTATAGAAAAAAAATGTTTTTTAAAATTTCATTTTCATCTAAACACTTTTGACAATACTATTTCATAATTGGAAGTACTTGACAACTTTCTTTCGATAGCGTTTTTACATACAAATTTGTTATATAATAATTTTTTTTATTAACATCAAATTACTAAAAAAAATAAATTCCAGCAATGGTAGGTGGTTGAAGGTTGGCAACCGCGGTTGCTAGAGATGATGGTTGGAGGTTGGTCTGTAGGCTATCACGGTCATTGGCAGTTGTGGCTAGAGGTTGGTTGAGAGCGATGACTAGCAGTTGTGGTCGGATGTTGGCTAGGGGCATTTTCTTGAGGTGATTGAATAAGACTTTTTTTTTTTTTTTTTTTTGAAAATGATACCAATTGTGCGTCAGTAGGTGCACTCAAACATTCTCAGTAGGTGAGTACCCTTTTAGCACCCTCATCGTATCCGATATATAAGCTGAAGGGTACAAAAGTTGTGGGGCTAGAGATAAGCCCATTTAATTATATCAAAGCATTGATATTTAGAAATATTACAGAGAGTGAATAATTAGCAAAAAAGTTATTTTTTTGATGTCCATAGTCCTGTGAAGTTGCATGTATCTTCCCATAACTTGTTAGGGCTTTGATCACAATCTTTGAACATTCTTTTGTTTCTTTCTAGCCAAATAGCCTATAAGACAGTAACCATGAAGTTGAACCGAATAGCTTCTCCTTTTGTCTTTGTGTTGATGGATGCTAGTTTATTGGAGAGATTGTTGGGAGGCACTTTGATGCTATCTAAACCTTGTATGATGTCAAGCTTGTTCCATAGATACTGAGTTGTCGAACATTGTAAAAAAAGATGATCAATGGATTCATTCTCAGATTTTCACATAACACATCAGATGGGCTTAGACAAATTATTTTGATCCTTTTCTGGATAAGATCAGTGGAGAGTATCGCATTCTGAAGCATGGTCCATAAGAAGACTTTGCATTTTTTTTGGGGAGTTTTGGATTTCCATATGTACTTGTAATGGATAGTATCTTCATTTATTAATCTGGAGGAGAGCAAGACATATTTGATAGACATAGTTGTAGGTGATTGAATATAAGACTTGCCACTTCATATGATATTCTTTCTCTAATAGGGTCAATGAGGAAACCTATAAAAGAAAAACAAAAAGCTATATAAGCTAAAAAGCAATAAAGAAATTTTGTCGTTTGGCAGCCTTCAAGACGTCCAAATTGTAACGTCAGTTGCTTGACGTAATTTTCTTGTCTGGGTACAAAAAAAATTATCATATTTGTACGGTGCTTTCTTCCTTGAATCCACGAAGTTGCTCGAAGGAAGCGAGTTTTTGAAGCATATTCAAGAGGTTGAAAGATATAAATGTTTTTTAATTCTTTTAGTTTTGAGAAAGCAAATAAACGAAGGGGGAATTTTAATCATCTTTTGCATGGAGCTTTTCTCTAGTACTTTATTTTTATGGACGTTTTTTCTTGCGTCTCTTGTTTGTACTGTTATACTTTTAATAAAGCGGAGATGATGAGAGTGCTAAGAAAATGTTTAACTAGTGAAGATGTCTAGATGCATATGTTGACCTAATGTATCATTTTTTTTAAAAAAGTTAATGGATTAGAGAAGAATGGTTTGGGACTATTGTAGAGAAGATAAGTATATATAAGTGTGTATCGTAGTAGTTGAAGGGAAATATTCATGAGACAGTGAATGAATATAAAACAGCAACCATTAAGAATTGGATTATTAAAATGTGTTAGGCCAACAAAGAAGAGGTCTCCATGTGTGTCTGTGGCTATACACACTCCCACAAGCATTAAGCTTTACCTTTACTTATTAATTTAATTAAAAGCATTCTTTCTTTGACCCTTCACTTCAGCTTAATATCATTTAAATATTTCTCATCTCCTTTCTTTTTTATTTCCTTCTTTATTCTAACTCCCTACGTTTTTTTGACCTTATAATTAACATATATAATATTTTTTTTTTTATTTTCACACACCTTTTTAAATTTCCCATGCATTTCTTTTCTCTTCTAATCTCTTCTATATGAGAGTTGAATGTTGATAGAGATTACACTTTTAATGATCTAATTTTGCTTTTTGATCGTCCCCGTATTTTTCTGAATTCTTAGTGATTTTAAAATTATTTTTGATATTCAAATTTCTCGAAAATACAATTAATTTTAAAATGTCAAAAGTGAGTTCAACGTATTTCATAATCACTCATTTTAGAACTGTTTTTTTTTATTAATATTATATTATATGTTAATCAACAAACAAACACACACATATATATATAGACTTTGAGATAATAATACAAGTTTTGGCAAAAACCATTTCATGTTAGACAACAAACTGACTAATAATACCACGAAAGGTGGACTGGGGATCTCCAAAGGTTCATGAAACCAATTTCTCTCTGGTTTGCAAATGGCTTTAGAGGTACCTAAATGAGCCGTTCGTCCTATGGAGAAAAATCATTTCTGCTAAATACAGTGAAAGAACTCCCAATAAAATCCCCACTATTAGTAAATTTAGCACTGCCAAAGCTCCGTGGAGAAATATCACCAAAGGTCTAGTTTGGTTTGAAAATAACATCAGTTGGAATATAACAATGGGAAAAATTTACTTTTTTGGCATGATAATTGGAGCATTCATGGAACTCTGGCCACTGCATTTCCAAGATTTTATGCTCTCTCCCAAGCGAAAACAATTCAATCAAGGACATGTGGAATGCTAACACGAAGGCTTGGGACCTTATTGCTCACAGATCATTAAATGACAGAGAGTCGTCTCTTTGGACCCAAATCATCTCGATCTTGCCTATCCCTGAAGAGGACAAAGGTAGTTGTATTCCGTTATGGAATTTAGAAAACTCTAAATCCTTTTCAGTTGCTTCGGTCAAAAAATCTACTCAATCCAACACAGCCATCCTTGGTTTAGAGGAGACTATTCTTTCATCCCTTTGGAAATCCTCAATTCCAAAGAAGTGCAAATTTTTCCTTTGGTCCATCCTTCATGGAAGTATCAACACAGCAGACATCCTCCAAAGAAGACAATCGAAATCGAGTCTCAATCCAAATTTGTGTGTCATGTGCTATTCAGATTGCGAAACAAGCAACCATCTTTTGGTTAACTGTAGATCGGCTAGATATCTCTGAGACTTCTTAAAACATTAAACAGGTATCCATCACCCTTTCAACAATTTGAAATCGGTTGTCTCCTCTTTATTCTGCTCAAATTTCTCCACAAGAAGGAGCATTGTTGCCTTTACTACTTCAACTGCAATTTTATGGAAAATTTGAACAGAGCGCAACAATAGAATCTTTGGGAAAAAGCAAAATAGTTTATCTAATCTATGAGACGATTGTTGTACTCTCATTGGTGTATAGTGTAGTCGTCACCAACTTTTCAAAGATTATTCCCCCAACTCCATTGCTCTTAATTTCCCCGCTCTCCTAATCTAAAGTGATTGGGCTACCCTCTAGCCCTTTGTAACGCTCATCTATTAATAAATATGTTGTTTAGGGGCTTCCCCTGGGCAATTGTTTCCTTCTAAAAATAATAATATCAAAATTACAATTACATAAGTGTGATATTCCTTTTCATTTTTTTAATGTGAGATTCTCAATATGTCCTTTCAAAATGGTACCTTTTTTTTAGACTCATCATTTTTTTTTGAGAAGGAAACTAGTGTCAAGAGTATGAAACTCCCAATACCGAATTTATTAGAACGCCAAGAGAGTATAAAGGCTAAAGAGAAGCCCCAAACTCTTAGATAAGAAGAGTGGAGAAGTTAAGAGCTAACGAACTAGAAGAATAGAACTAAAAGCTAACCATTTTTTTTTAAGCGAAAAGGAGCCGAACCACCTAGGCCGAGGCCTAGAATGGGGACGGTTCTATTAACAAAAGAATTATTACAAGATCTAAGAAGGCTAGAGGGAAGCCTTACAAAAACCTAGTCTAACATAGCTCTAAAGTTAAGAGAAATTATTGTAGAGTCATACTGCTTACAATAATTGTTACGCATAGACCAGGAATCGATTAAATAACAGATATTTTCCCAAAGGTTCACGTTGGAGTTAAACTTATCTGAGAAAGTTCTGTTATTTCTTTCTATCTAAATAGTCCACAGGAGGCTAGCAATGTCGTTGAATTTGATTACATTCCTTTTCCGATTTTATTTTAAACTTTTGATTGCATTGCCAATTGATTCAAGGCTGCAGCTGTGAAGCGGTACCCCTATATCTGTCAGTAATCTCTTCCAAAAAATACTTGTTGTTTTGCACTCAAACAAAAGGTGATCGAAGCTTTCGTTGCTGTTTAAACATAAGATGCATCTATTTGGGTTTAGACACAAAGAAGGGCATTTTCTTTGAATGATATCCAACGAGTTTAATTTTCTATGGAAAATGCACCAGAGGAAGAACTTTATTTTTTTGGGGACAGTGGAAGACCAAATTATCTAAAAAATTTTGGGAAGGTTTTGGTTAAACATATGTCCGTTACCTTGAAGAGCCTTTTTAGTGGATGTCGTGGTGTAGTCATTGTTGATGTCCAGTAGCCAAATAGGATTGTTTAAAGTATCAGCTTGAATTAGGGCTTTGAGAAAAGGGATGACATTGTTCCAAATAGTTGTTTCTCTCTCGTTCAGTGGACGCCTGGGCTTGATATTCCAAGAATTTAAATTTGCATCCCAAGCTTCTTTGACAGAATCCTCCTTTGAGATACAAAGGGCATATAGTCTAGTAAAGTTTGTGGCTAATGGGCTTTTTTCACTCCACAAACCATGCCAGAAAGATAGACCTTCCCCATTGTTAATATTCCATTTGAAGTTGCTGTTGAACCAAGCTTTATGTTTTATGATGGAAGACCAAGGAGCTCTAGAGCTTCCAAATTTGCTAGAAACTGGGAAATCTCCAGCATAACTTGAAGAGTATTTGGCCCTGATGATCTTACTCCATAAAGAGTTTGGGTCTTGAGCAAAACGCCACAGCCATTTGCAAAGTAGAGCATTGTTGGTTAGAGATATTTTTGAAATGTCCAGGCCTTCATGCTCCTTTGGGCTAGTCACAATGTTCCAGTTTACTAGATGTGATGTGTAGTTTGTGGTTGTGTTGCGATTGCCATTTGTGCGCCACAGGAAGTTTCTCCATAACTTCTCTATTCTTTTACAAATGAATTTAGGAGCTTTGAAGACTGAGAATTGGTAAGTTGGGATACTATTTAGCGTAGCTTGTAAAAGGGTGTGAGTCCCTCCTTTTGACAGTTGAGAGTAATTCCAACCATTCATTTTTTTTTCAATCTTTTGAATGATATTATCCCAAAAAAGCTTGGTCTTCGGGTTGCCCCCTAACAGAATTCCAAGGTACATAACTGGTAAGTGGCACACGGGGATGTTCAAGGAATTTGCGACCTCTGTACATCGAGCTTCTGTGATGTTTATCGGACTGATACTAGATTTGCCAAAGTTAACATGCAGGCCTGAAGCAGCTTCAAAAAGCTTTAGAGCATAATTTAAATTTGAGATAGCCATGTTGTTATCTTCTAGAAAGATTAAAATGTCATCCGCATAAAGGATATGGTTAATGTTGCAATTGTCGCTGAAAACCACACCTTCAATGGCTTTATTTGAGTTTAGATGATTCAGCAGAGCACTTAGGTAATCCATTGCCAAAACAAAAAGGAAAGGAGAAAGAGGGTCTCCTTGCCTTAGACCTCTTTTAGGCATAATGACACCTTTTGGATTACCATTGGTGATAATGGAATATTGAACTCCTGTTAAGCAAGCTCTAATCCAAAGTCTCCATCTCCGAGGAAACTTTTTTTTTCTTAACATGGAATCGATAAATTTCCAGTTGATTGTGTCAAACACCTTTTCTAGATCTATTTTTATAACAAAACCAGATTTTTTGCTGACCTTCCAATAGTCCACTGTTTCATTTGCAGTGAGGGTGGCGTCTGTGATCTGTCTATTTTTCAAGAATGCAAATTGGTTTTCTATCACAATATCTGGCAGGTAGTTTTTGAGTCTATTGGCTAACGTTTTAGCCAAAACTTTGTAAAGAGAAGAGGTGAGACTTATTGGTCTGAAGTCTGATGGTTTGGTGTAGTCTTTTCTCTTGGCAATCAGAGTTATATGAGTTTTATTGATGTTTTTGTTGATAATCCCATTTGTGTGAAAATCTCTGAAGAATGACAAAATATCGTTCTTAAGGATGACCCAGCAAGTTTTGAAGAAATTCATGGGGAAACCATCCAGACCTGGGGCTTTGTTATTCTTAAAAGACATAACGATGTTTTTGATTTCCAGCTCATCAAAATGATCACAAAGAGTAATGTGGGATTGAACTGATAGAGTGCTCCAGTTTAGGTTTTCAATCAACAACTTTGGGCTAGTATTAAAACTATAAATTCTTTTGAAGTGGTTGAGGATTATTTTATCAATCAAATGTGGGGAAGTGTGGAGGTTACCTCTCGCATCAGCAAGCTCATTTATCATATTTTTTTTTTGCTTCAGCGCGCATACTTTGTGGAAGTAGGCTGAATTTTCATCCCCTTCTTTCAACCATTTGATTTTGGCTCTTTGATTTCAGTAACGAGTTTCCTTGAGGTCTATATCTTCAATTTCTGCTTTAATGGAAATTCTTCTGAGGCTGTCAATTTCGTCAAAATTAATAGAGCTTTCTTTTTTATCAATTTTCTCTAGCTCGTTAAGCAAAACTTTTTTCCTGTTACGGCTATTTTGGTATAACTCTGATTGCCAATTTGCTAACGCTTTCGAAAGGTTTTTCAGCATATTCATAAAAGAAAGACCCGGGTGACCATGACCAGATTGAGATGAGTTTTGAGATGAGTTATGGATGATAGTATCGTCCCACCATCTTTGAATATTGACTTTGAAATTTGCCTGCTTCATTAGATTAACATTGAGCTTAAAAGGTACCGAACCCCATTTAATTTGCTTCGATTCCAAGATGATCGGGTAATGGTCCGATATTGTTCTTGTGAGAGTTTTGGAAAAATGATGTTTGAAAGTTGATTGCCAATTCTTTGAGTAAAGGAATCGATCAAGCCTGGAACAGGTTGGTCTTTGTCGAAGGTTAGACCAAGTAAATTTGTTGTTGATGAAAGGGGGGTCCAACAGATCATTTCTGGTAATGAAGTTGTTGAATCTGTTCATACAAGTGCTATCTGTGTTCGTGGCGGTTGTTTCATTTCTATATCTGAAGATGTTAAAATCTCCACCTGAGCCAGTTGGTTCCACAAGTATTTGCAAGAATGTCTAACTCTTCCTATAATTTGACTCTATTTCTTCTCGTAGAGGGACCATAAATTCTGGTTAGCCACCAGGTGGTATCCAAATCTGATTGAAGATTAATCGAAATGGTAAAGCTATTAATTTGGGTGTTAATGCAAGTGTACTGCGAGTTATCCCACATAATTAGAATACCCCCCGAGCTGCCCTCCGAATTTTTGCAAGCCCACTTTATACTTTTTTTGTTCCAGATTGTTTTGACTAAGGAGAGGTTAGGGGAGTTGGACTTGGTTTCAGTGAGGATAACAAAATCAGGGTCATAATTTGCAATGGTAATTTTTATTTGAGCTCTTTTTTTGGGGGAGCCTAGACCCCTTACATTCCATGCTAGACATTTCATTTGGGAAACGGAGGGCCCTTGTACAATCTATCATTTGGGACACTTTACGTGGAGCTGAGGTCCCGGCTTCCTCTTCAGAATCAGTATTGAGGTCTTGAGAGTCTGGTGAAAGCTTTAGTTTGTTTTCCTTTAGCCAGTCTTTAAGGCTTTTTTCAATGAAGATCCCCCTTTCTGTTTTGCAATCAGTATTCTTCTTTGTTTTTACAGCTCTTGCAGGTCTTGATCTGATAGGCTTTGGTAGCTCTAAAATCTTCGACCGTTGAGCAATTTTGGAGGGAGGAGTTTCCAGCACCACATTCGGTGTTGGGGAGATTATGATTTTTTCCGAGTCAGAACTTGAGCGGATGTCAAACTGGTTTTGCTTTTCTTTGTTTAGATCCACAATTAATTTCCCATCATTTTCAATTTGTTTGTTGTATGTCAGTTTAGAAAAATGTATTTAGGTACGCTTTCAGTACATGAACTCAAGCCTGTGAGGTCTGGTAAGAAATATTATTATTTATTGCTACGCCGTTGACTAAATTAAACAAATATTTGTTCACAGTTTTCTATTTGGATAATAATACTATACTCGTTTACTTCACTTAATTGTTTTATATTTATAGAAACACCAAATGGTCTGAATTTTATTCTATTAACACCACGTTTCACTACTACAAAAACAGGCTCTCTTGACGTTTCTAAACTATCAAGAATCATCATTCTTGACGTTTTTAAAACCGTCCTTGAAGCCATCATCAAGAAAGCCAAAGTTCTTGACGGTTGATGAAAACGTCAAGAATGGTGATTCTTGACAGTTTAGAAACGTCAAGAACTCAAATTTTCATGACATTTTAAAATCGTCAAGAATGAACTGGTTTATGACACTTTTAACCCGTCAAGAATTGACCTATTTATGACATTTTAAAACCGTCAAGAATGCACATGTTAATGACATTTCAAAACTGTCAAGAATGTACATGTTCATGACATTTCAAAACCGTCAAGAATATATATGTTCATGATATTTTAAAACTGTCAAGAATGCACTTGTTCATGACATTTTAAAACCGTCAAGAGTGCACTTGTTCATGATATTTTAAAACCGTCAAGAATGCATTTGTTTATGACATTTCAAAACTGTCAAGAATGTACATGTTCTTGACATTTCAAAACCGTCAAGAATATACATGTTCATGACATTTTAAAACTGTCAAGAATGCACTTGTTCATGACATTTTAAAACCGTCAAGAGTGCACTTGTTTATGATATTTTAAAACCGTCAAGCATGTTACAATATTTAATTTTTTAAAATATTATATTTTTGTTCATGTATTGTGCCGATCTATTAATAGTCCTGTATACAATTGTCCAACAACATTTTCATAAATATATGTGATCAATGATAATCCTCAAATATAGTTTCAAAACTCGAGCATATACAAATAAAACCATTCACTATATATATATATAATCAATTCCAAAACTTTACATAATGATGAATATTTCATGACTTTACATATATATGAATATTCCATTACATTGCCATGAATCAACTCAACATAGAAAGTCACAAAATAGGCTAGTTATAACAAATCTAATCAAAAGTATACCAATCAACACCCCCCCTCCCCTCCACATGAACAATTCAAAACAATTATCACCTAAAGTTTCTATATATAAAGTTTCAGATGATAACCAGCACCACAACAAAAAATTTACTACTTCAAAATCACAAATTATATATATTGGTCACACTCATATGTATGAACCCAAAAAGTCAGCTAACTCAACCCGCACCTCGTCTAATTCTGCCTGTGTGATGATGTTCGTGTATCAATCTATAAATATGCAAAATAAATTAAACGAATACACTCAGTATACAAATAAACCAATTAACTCACAAAAGAAATAGCTTGATATATA
>JBBPDI010106697.1:0-10023 GCA_037974545.1 Cucumis variabilis
TGAAAAGTTGGAAGAAAGTGAGAAAATAGAGATGTAAATATGAAGGAATAAATGGTTGGCAGGTGCTAAGTGGGAAGGAAGAGGTTGCATGTGATTTTGGTTCAAAATTGGATTCATATTATTGTTTGGTAGATTTTGACTCTGAAAAGTATGAGCACACAATATAAGTCAAAAAAAAGTTAAAAGAAATGGTATGGAAAATATATTTAAATTTTCGGAATTAAAAAATAACAAAAATGAAAAAATATTTAGAAGATATAGCAAAATTTTACATTGGTAGAAGTAATGCAAAAAATTAGATAATAGAAAGATAAAATCAATCCAAACTAATCGTCTATAAAAAGAATATACACAATTTCAATTTAAACTTGACAAAAATGACTCATACAAAATTTTGAAGAAAAAATAAAATGTCAAAAATCAATAACTAAACCGAAAATTAACCGATCTAAATAAAACTAATACAATGCTTTTGTTCTTTATTGTACATTGGTTTGAAACCCTTATATGTAAATTCAATTAGTTTAATTTGGTTCTTGGTTGGTTTCAAAACTGAATTCATTATCACCTCTAATTGATATATTGATAGACTTTAATCAGTTTCTATATAAACATTGATAGATGTCTATTAGTGCCTATATCATTGGTAAAATTTAAAATGTAAGATCGATTTTGAATATACTTTTACTCCATTTTAAAAAGTTTTATTTTAATTTTAAAAGTTTGATTTTTTTTTTTCAAACAACACTTTGAATGCTTGGCGAAAAAAAAAAAGCGAAGACTTTGTTTGTTTGTTTATTACTCTAATGAATGAGTAACTTTGGGAGTTAAAAGATAGGTTGAACTTAAATAAAATTTAAGAAATTTGGTTCAAAAGTTTATTTCAAGCTAGATTTTGCTTGATAATTTCATGCTTACAGAACACCCATTTATTATAGAAGGGTGAGAGCAAGTAGTACCATAAAAAAGAATAAACAAATTTCCTTAATATCAGAAAATAAAATAATGGAGAATCTTAGAGAAAAATAAGTGGATTTAATGCACCAACATAGATGAAAAGTCATAAGTTTGCTACAACAAGAGTTAAATAGAGGAGAAGAGGGAGGTTTAGTGAATAAATCCACAACCTGGTCTTGAGTAGAAATGAAGTGAACAACAAGATCTTTTTCAAGAACCTTTCACGAATAAAATGATATTCAATTTCAATGTGCTTGGTCCGAACATGAAATTCAGGATTGCTGATGAGGGAGATAATAGATACATTATCACACCACTGTATCAGAGTATCGGGAGGAAAAACACGAAGATCACATAACAGCTGAAGAATCCAATAAAGTTCAAAAGTAGTGTTAGCTATAGCATGATACTTAGCCTTTGTAGATGAACAAGAAATAGTAGCCTGTTTTTTTTTGGCAAACCAAGAAATAGAGGATACAACCAAGAATGGGAGTAACGATCGGAAGAATCTCCAACCAATCGACGTTTCAGTAAGCCATGTAGAGATAGCTTACCAGATTTGAACAAGATGACAAGGTTGGGTGTACCACACAAATAACGAAAAATACGCTTAACTATATAATGAACATAAGTAGGTTACTGCATAAATTAGCTGACTCGATTATCTGCAAAGACGATGTCGGGCAAGTAAAGATAAGATACTAAAATGAGACCTACCAATTGATAGCAAAGAGTAACATTAGAGAACAATGGTGCAGAAGCGTGAAGAGTAATTAACAATAGTAGATATAGGGATGCATGCCAGAAGACTTGAGTAAGTCAGTGAGATATTTAGCCTGATTAACAAAGATACCACTACGACAAGGATGAACTTTGAGACCAAGAAAATAATTGAGATTGGCCAAGAAGTAAGAAATTAGAAATTCCAAGCCAAGTAGTTGTTTTAGTTGTTGGACATAAGTCGAATTTGGACCAGTAACTAATAACATATCGTCGTTGACATGAAGAAGGAAATAAGTAACAAACTAGCAAAGCGAACAAATAAGGAGCTATCAGAAGAAAACATTATAAACCCCAAGGTGAGTAAATATGAAGCAAAGAGATCATTCCAATCTCGAGGCACTTGCTTGAGTCCATAAAGACTTTAAACCAACCGATTGAGCCATGTATATAGATTCATTTAGATGACAATGAAGAAAGACACTTTACATCCATTTGATGCAAGGACCAAAGTGTTGTGCGGCAAGTGTAAGAATGATTTGAATTGTAGGCTATTTAACGAATGGACAGTTCAACATTTCAGAAAATCAAAACCTTCAATCTGATTATAACATTTGGCTACAAGATGAGTCTTATAGTGAGCAATAGAACCATCAAAATTATACTTGCAGGTACTACATTCGTAGTAGGAGTTTGAGGCCTCAGTATATACGATACAAAATCAGTTGCGGTAGTGGCATAACAACATTGAAATTTAAAAGTCAAGGTTTGAAGATGCCAAATTTTGCTTGGGTTTGTAAGGTATAGTGATTGGCGGGAATCATTCTGCTAGGAAAAACATGGTGGGTAAGGTTGGACAAGGAAATTTGTTATGGATTTGTAATTGGTGAAGAAGCAGTATGAGAGGACTTTAGGGAGGAGGAGGATGAAGAGGTAGCAGCTCAGGTATCATCAGTGGATGAGCCCTTTATATTAAGGTCAATGGTAATAGGTATAAAGACGAGCAAAAGTGTTCGGAGATGGAGTAGAAGACATAGAAGTTGACAAGAGAGAGAGAAAGAAGAGGAGTGAAATAACTGTTGAAGAGTGGTAGGTGAAGGAGAGGAACAAATAGAGGAAGAGAAAGGAAAAACAATTTTGTGCAAAATAGTAGGGCAAGAGATAATGGATATTTTTTGTTTTAGGATTATGAAAAATGTAACTTTTAAAATCAAGCAGATAGCCTAAGAAAACATGTTGAGAAGTCTTAAATTCAAGTTTATATTTGATATAGAGTCATAATAATGGATAATAGACACATCTAAACACTTATAAAAGATTTATAAACGCTTTTATAAACATTTTATAAACGCTTTTTCAAAATAGTTGTCTTTGACTATTTTGCTTAAAAAAGATATCACTTTCATAATTGTTGATAAATGTAAAGTTGCATTTGAACACTTTGAAAGAAAAGTTAACTTCAACCCCTATTTTGCAATCACCCAATTGAAATTTGCCATTTGTAATCATATACAATGCAAGTGACTATGCATTAGGTGCAATTTTAGGGCAAAGAGTTGATAAGAAACTTCATGCAATTTACTATGCATCTAGGACTTAAATTCAACTCAAGCTAACTGTTTAACAATTGAAAAACAGTTTCTTTCTATAACTTTTGCTCTTGATAAGTTTCGTTACCACATCATAGGATCTAAAATATAGTTGTTTACTCTGATTATGCAACTATCAAGTATCTGACAAACAAGAAAGAAACCAAACCAAGGATAACGAAATGGATTCTTCAACTTCAAGAGTTCAATGTCACCATCAAGGATAGGAAAGGCCTTGATAATCCTGTAGCCGACCATTTGAGTATGATCATCCAAAAGAAAGAGGACAATCTGGTACGGGAGGACTTTTATTATGAATACCTTTTCAAGTTAGACTTATACATTCCATGGTATGCCGACATAGTAAATTACCTTGTGACCGGTAATCTTTCAACCCATTTCTCTTACAATAAAAAATGTAAATTGAAAAGTGAGTCTAAGTACTATGTTTGGGAATCTCCTTATGGAAAATAGCCTTAGACCAAATAGTTAGAAGATGTGTAGCTGAAAATGAGCGTGAATCTATATTGTCTTTTTGTCAAGAAAGAGCATGTGGAGAACACTTTGATCCTAAACATACTGTTAGGAAGATTTAGATTTCGAATTTTATTAGAAAATATTATTTCCTGACGCTTATGCATATTGTAAATTATGTCAAAATGTCAAAATTTTGGGTTCATTTCCAAAAGGAATGAAATACCCTTAAAATCCATTCTCACATGTGAAGTTTTTGACATTTGAGGAATTGATTTCATGGGACCTTTTCCTTCTTCTTTTGGAAATATCTACATACTTCTAGCAATTGACTATGTTTCCAAGTGGGTGTTCTTCTTGAGCCACTCACATGAAAAAATATGGAGTTCAACATCAAATTTCTACTCAGTACCATCCACAAACAAATGGACAAGACAAAATTTCAAATAAAGAGGTAAAATCTATCCTTAAAAAGATGTGTCAATCCAAAAAGAAAAGATTGGAGCACTAGGCTTAATGATGCTCTATGGCATATAAGACCGTCTACAAAACTCCTATAGATACATCCCCTTTCAAACTTGTTTTTGGAAAAGTGTGTCACCTTTCTCTAGAACTAGAGAATAAAACTTTTTGGGCAGTTAAGAAGTGTAATCTATCTCTTAAAGAGGTTGACGAAAATAGACTTCTAGAACCTAATGAATTAGAAGAACTTAGATTAAATTCTTATAAAAATTCTAAAATTTATAAGGAAAAGACCAAAATGTATCATGGTAGCAAGATCCTTAAGAAAGAGTTCAAAGTAGGAGATAAAGTTCTATTCAATTCCTCTTTTTCATCTAAGATGGGCAAGTTGAAATCTAAATGGATTGGTCCCTTTGTTGTGTCTAATGCCTCTAACTTTGGTGCAGTTGAGATTGTTAGTGAAAAAACAGGAAAAGCTTTTAAGGTAAGTGGGCATCGTCTCAAAATCCTCATCGAAGGGGAACGCCTACATCTCAAGTGTTCAAGATGTCACTTCATCATCCTACCTACATCTCAAGTGGCATTGAATTAACTTTATTCCTATTAGCATAAGATGTCACTAGGTAAATTAAATGATTTAATACACCTAGAAATTTTAGAGTAAAATTTTATTAATATGAATCCAATTCACATTAAATTAATATTTTGAACTCATTCAAATATTTTATCTCTCATTAATTAATTTTGAATCATATCCAAAATTAAATATATATAATAAAGTTTGAGTAAACATAAACTTATGTATCACTATACATTATACTAATTCTCAAAGTAAATTTGAACATTTTAAATTATCACCAATATAAATAAATCTCATTACCCTTTACGAGTTAGGAAGGAGGCCTAATGGACCTACAGATTAGAAGCTACAACGATATGAAATTAATTGGCTAAACTCATTAACCACATTAATCAATATTTGTTAATGTGTGTGTACTCCACTAAAGACTCACAATTAAACTCTCTCATTATAGATATATTTACGTGTCCACGAATATAAACCAATAACAGTAAGTTAGTACTTCACAAATAATAAATTCCCCTTTCTATAAATAACATAATTTGTTTATAAAATTATCTTATTTATTTCAAACAAATTGCACACCATTTTTCTTGGTGGCGCCATTTTGTAAACATTTTCTTTATTTATTCATAGATTTATCAAAATTGCACGATATGTGTTTTTTTTAGTAAAGTAAATCCATTAGCAATAACCAACATTTTCTTTTCTTTTCCTTTTTTTTAGATTTTCATTAAGTATTTCACATTTGACAATCAATTATTGAAAAATCTATGATCATTACTAGGATTTCATGGTTAGTAGTAGTAACTCTATTGTAGATTTGTATAGAGAGAGAATACAGCATAATTTGAACGGGATCTCAATCAAAATTTATAAAAGTTTAAGAGGTGACCCACTTCTATAAATTTAGTTGTTGTCCTATTTGATCGTGCATCAATTTAAATCATACAATATTGTCAAAGTGCAAGTTTGGATTGACTTGATAAGTGTTTATGTGTTTTGCAACTACTTTAAAAAAATGTTTATAAACACTTAGTAGGAAGCCAATCTAAACGCAATCTAAATTTACTATCTTTCTATTACTCAAAATCACTACTATTTTTCTATCGTTTTTTTTGGTACCTATAAGTCATTTGTGAAGTGACCTAACCTACATAAAAAAGTCACACATGGAGAAAACTTCCTTGTCTCACGTTTGAAGGTTAGTGAATGACAGGAGACTATAAATATGTGAACTCTCTAAGTGGCTTGCAAAAACTATTTAATGAATTTTAGGTATTCAATACAAATTTTGACTTTGATTTTTCTTTATGTGAATTTAAGGTATATAATTATAGAATGTTTTTTCTTTTATGTAATTCATTTACAATATTGTTTACTTAAATTTGAAGTCATTTTATGGTTGGTTTAGTATAATAATGAGATTGAGTTTTGAGTTTGTTTAATTGCATCTACTAGATTGAAATGAGGGCTAACGACATAGTTTAATATAGACCTTAGATCATTTTTTATATTATTCACAATAATGTCTAAGTTTATTTCTTGTTTATACAGACCTTTTTGTTCCTAAACATCCATACTTTAGAGTGAAGAGATAAACAAATGTAGATTTATCGATGTCTCCACATGCGTTGTCGTCTGTTTGTTTGGAAAGGCGGGTTGAGAAATAATTATATTATTTTTATTAAATGTTTGTTTTAATTTTTTTATTATTTAAATGAAAAGTTGAATTTTTTTTAATGTTTTGAGCAATGTAGGCATAGTGAAGCGTGAGGTGTTGATGTGTTGAGACCTTGAGGTGTTGAGGCATTGAGGTGTGTTACACTATAACATGAATGTTAAAGCATTACATTTTGACTTGACCGTTGAGACCTTACAGATCTAGGCCATTACTGCCCTTATGACTATTAAAGCATCACAAAATTCTATGTTATATATATCCCTCCACTCTTCTCATTTCACGGCATCTGAAATATACTTATCTTTCAAATCTCTCTAAAAAACTTTCCTCTCTATTTCTATTTTTTGAGCAAAGTCATTCAGAGTGCGTGTTAGTTTTGCAGTCGGTTTTGATGTTGCTTTGATTAAGTTTTCTGGCTGTTTTATCTTGGAAATGACATGACAATACCAAACTATTTGCACTATGAGCAGAGCTAGAAAACGTCTTAAAGAGAGCATGATCTATGACTCGTTATTTTATCTAATAAGTTTCTGTTTTGCAGTTAGGCATTCAATCTAGGCGTCCACACCAAGTGACCAAGCACCAAGCTTCATATGATCTAGGTGTCCAAACTTCGAGGGGCCTAATTGTTTCTTCCACCACATGCTTCACTGCATCCTGCAGTACTTGCATCAACAAAACCCTAGTTCATTCTTTCTCTTGATGAAAAATATAGACATGCGCAATAGAATACAAATCAAAATTTATTATAATTGCATTAAATTAACATTCAAAGCCCTATTTAATTAAATTAGGATTTTGAGGAACTCACCTTTGTAGCTCTACAATTGCTCGATTCTCTACTCGAACATGACTCGAACCACCATTAATGTTGACCCACTATTCTCCAGATTTAGAATCCAGTTGTGGACCCGATGGGTGAAGAATTTGAGAGAGAATAAAATTTGGAGGAATGTGTAGAGATTTTTTTGGGAAATAATACTTTGGTGAATAATTTTTTAAAGTAATAAAATTGGCTAAAAGTTTTTCAACATTTCAAAAACAACCCTTTAAATAGACAAATTACATGCAACCTATTGCATGTCGATATTCATCAAAACCCAACACCTCACATTTCATTAACTTATAGTGGACTTGATGTCATCAACATAAGCTTGCACTTAGCCCACTAGTGAGTTAGTGAAATTATGCAACAATGCACTAACTTTTGGTGGGCTTGATGTCATCACCATGAACCTTCACATAGCTCATTTTAAGAGTCAGTAAAGTTATCTAACAAAGGGTATAATAGTCATTTCATCATTCAAGTCAAAGTCAAAATGTATCTTTTTTTATTTTTTACCATTTTGTTCGTCTTGACTAATTTCTACCTCCCGAGTATGAATCTGCATTAATTTTCTCAAAATTTAAAACATATTTGAATATATTGTTGGTCAAATTTTGATTTTTCAAAGTCAAAGATCAATCTTTTGATTTTTTACAATTTTAACCATTTTCATCATTTTTGAGCTTTCAAGTATGAATCCAAATTCATATTTTTTTTATATTTAAATCACATTTAAACATGAAAACTCTATCTCCAACTAATAACCAACGACTATATCACTTATATTATCGATTTCTCTTTTTTTACCTAATTCAAACAATTATATCATACTGTGCTAAGTTTATTCCATATGAGCTAGTAGGGAAACTTAATAGATCTATAGATAAGGATCAGATCAACAGACTAAACTCTTTTAGATCGAGCTAATCAACATTCGTTAACTAAAAGGTCATTCCACTAAAGTTCTATCATTTACACTTCCCTCACTAGATATATTTTGTGTTCATCTTATATAATAATTAGTAAGTTAATCCTTTACAAGTTGTTCTTAATCTCGATTGAGTCAAAATTACCGTTATATTCCTAAGGTTACATCTTGTTTCTTAAGTTCCATTCATCCACTGTTAAAAAAATTCAATTTTTTTTTTTTAAATTGAAATATATAGGCTAAAGAGGTTTTATATAAAAATTTCCAAAACGGTTGTTGCCTTAAAACTTCATATATATAGATACATACATAGGTATATAGTGTATATATATAGAAGTTAAGAAAAGTAAGCAAGATACATTCAACTTGCAGTTTGGATTGCAGATATTATTGTTTTATAGGTATAAATATTAAATGTTTAGAATTTGAATGTATGAGATAATTAATGTCTATATTATGCAAAATAATTTATCTCAAAGTTAAGAGAATGTATTTAATTTACTAATTTACATATTGAACCCAAAACTAAATAATTATTTAATGAAATAAAAGAGAACAAATAATATAGTCATAAATTAGATAAATATTGTTAATTAAATATGAATTATTTTATTTTTAATAATAAAGAATAATTTAATAAATATAATTTAGTTTAAATACTAATAATTAATTAAACAAACCATATTAAATAGTTTTAAACATAAAATATCAAGAACAGATTATTAGTTAAAAATTTATTAAAGTATAAATAATATATTTATATTCAATAATTAATTAAAATTAACAATAATGATTAATTAATATTATAATTAGGGATGAATATTCAACCAGAACATTAAGAAACCTATGTCATGTGGGTTTTAATGTTCCGGGATAATAGTATTCTAGATTTTAAAATCTGAAAGCATGTGAAACAAACAAAGATAATTAATTCCATAGCAATTCTTGTAAAACAAACGAAGCCCTAAAGAATTTTCTTCAATGTGAGGTTTGATTTAATTATGATTTATACCACAAACAACCCTTTGAGGTTTGAAATTTATTTTAAAACTCGTGATTATAAAGGAGGAAAGTTACATTATTGTCTCATATCACACACAGTTTACAGAGCCATTAAAGAATTCATAAAATTTCATTACAGAGCTCTGCTACAAAGCTTTTCCACAAAGAAAAGCTAAAGAATGTTTAGAAACAGATGAATAAATCATGCTACTATCTATTTTACAAACCCAAATATGTACAAGTTCTCGTGATCTAAACAGAGCAAGTATAATTTTCATGGAATGGAAGACTTCAGGGTTAGAAAGGACCTTGAAACATTAGATTTGAGGGTATCTTCTTCTCGGTCTTTGATTTTCAACTTCATTCATCCAATCATTTAGCCATAATAGCCCCTTGTAACCATACAAGGATATCACGACCACAGCGATCAAGACAACGATTATTAGAAGAATATACTTCAAGGCAGCAAAGAATTTCTGTACACAAGGATTTCCAGTTGAACCAAGTAAGAAACCAACTACAGATGTTGCTCGTTTTGTCCAGAACTAGGTCAAAGAGAGAGTACCTGTAGTCTTGAGATCTGCTTTACTTGTTGAGCTGAGTCGCGCCTTCTTTTTCGTTTTGATGCTTGCTTCTTGGTGTCAAGCTCCTTCACCTTTAATCCAAGTAATTGATTGTATTGGAATTGGTATTAGTAATGGGCCATTGCATTTACTTAATACTAAAAAAAATAAATAAATCTATACTAAAAGTAAAACCATCGAGCTTTTATTATTTCAACGGTTCACTGCGTGGATTCTT
>JBBPDI010106730.1:0-10021 GCA_037974545.1 Cucumis variabilis
GATCTCGAACATTGATCCTTGTATGTCTCTACATACTGTTCAAGACTCATTAAACAACTTAGGATGTTAGTTTATTAAATTTTGGTTATTAAGACAAAACTAATATTATAATCAATAACAATTATTGCAATAATAAATTTTATTAATAACGATCAATGAATTATATTTACAATCTATGAGTTTTAGGACATAAATACCAACACAAACAACACAAAGTGGGTTGATTTTACTTCTACACATTGAAATGGTCATATTCAATAAGATCAATTTCATTAATTCATGAGAAAATATTCAATTTCATTCAGAATAGCCTCAAGTGAACCTAGACACTAATCAATTTCATTCATAAAAGCCTCACATGAACCTAGAAACTAAGTAAATTGATGCAAGAAAAAAATAGAAGGAAAGAAAAAAGCTAATTAGAACAAAAAACAGCACAAACATTGGGTCGTGATGCCATGAGACGTGGAAGCAGCAGACTATTGTTGGTAGTGGGAAGCAGTGGTGAGCTGGGTCGTGGGAGCACTGATGGGTCATGGGAGCTTGATTGAAGAGCGGCAGACAAGACGCAGAGAGCTTGAACAGCAATGGGGAGTGGGAACCATGGTGGGTTGTGGGTGGCTGTAGAACGGTGATCGGTAGAGAGATGGGGAGTTATAATAGTCGATCACCGGTAGACTCAAAGGTGAAGGTGGAGATGGAGATGGAGATGAGAAAAAATCGTGGGGAGGGAAGGGTTTGGAGAGAAAAGGGGGAAATGAAAGAGAAAAGTGTGAAGAAAATTTTTGTTTATTTTTTAAAAATAATTATTAATAAATTTATTTTAATAATTTTTTAAATAAGTTTATTTTTATAACTTATTTTAATAAGTTTATTTACATAGAAAATTTTAATAAGATTATATTAATAAGTTTATTTTAATACTTTATTTTAATAAGTTTATTTTAATCATTTTATTTGATTAAAAGAGGGAAATAAAATGTATTTTTATATTTTTATACTTATCAAAATAAAAAATGTTTACTATATTTGATGTTAAAAAAATGTCAAGTATAATCTACACTATACTTGACGTTGAAAAATCGTCAAGTAAAAGCTAAAGTAAAATAATTAAAAAATCGTGAAAATTTTGCTTTCTTCAAATTATAATTGACGTTTTGTTCGTGCAAAGTAAAAGTTAGCTGTACTTTATGCGAAAAAATGTCAAGTAAAATCTCCTTTATACTTGACGCAAAAAAAACGTCAAGTAAAACCTAACTTAAAATAGTTTAGAAAATTCCATGAAAATTTTTCGTTCTTAAAACTATACTTGATGTTTTTCCCTTAAAATGATCAATACTTGACGTTTTTTTAATAAAAACATCAAGTATGTAAAACTACCTAGTGTCAAGTAAAGTAGATTTTGTAGTAGTGGGAGCAAGATGTAGTCTTAGGAGTAAAATGATACTTTGATCCAGCTGAGATTACGAATAATTTGTGAAGGATTAACTTACTTATCAAGGTTATATCATAGACATAAATATCTTTAGTGAATAGAGTACAACTACGGTGACTTTAGTGGAATGACTTGTTTGTTAACGAATGTTGATTAACTTGTTTAAAGAGTTTAGCTATTTAATCTTGGATCGTTAGAGCCCATGATCTGTAGGTCCATTAGGTTCCCTCGCTAGCTCATATGGAATTAACTTAAAACGTTTTTTTGGAATAATTTAATTATGTAAATAAGTAAAGAGAGAAACTAACGAATATATGTAGGCATTAGTTATAAGTTTAAAATAGAACTTTATGTTTAAATATGATTTCTATATTAAATATGAATACAGATTCATATTTAGAAGGTCGGAATGGATGAAAATGGTCAAAGTTGTGAAAAATCAAAGTATTGACTTCTAACTTTCAAAAGTCAAACTTTGACTGACTTTATATTCAAATGTGATATAAATTTCAGAAAAATGAAAGAAGATTCATACTCAGAAGGTCAAAATTAGTCAAGATGAACAAAATGGTAAAAAGTTAAAATATTAACTTTTGACTTTGATTTTAAATTTTAAATTACCATATTGCCCTTAGACTAAGTTGTTGAGATTTGGCAAGCTCATTGCATGTGATTTGTAAGTGGCGTCATGCATATAAGACACGTAGTTGATGGATGGCCAATTGTTCAGATTGGAAAGCTGAGACATACAAATTTGCATGTAGTTTGTTTCTAAAAAAAAGGTTTATTACAACTGTAAAAATTCTTCTTGGACTTTTGGTCTTTTTAGTTTTGCAATTTGGAATTACAAAATAAACCAAACTCCATAATCTCAACAAAATTTTCTTCCGAGTAATTTTATAACTCTCTTTATTTTCTCCATCGTTTAAGTCTCACAACCTGGTTCTAAGTCCAGAGAATAGCAGGTCAACACTAGCGATAGTTTCGGCTTCAAGTTTGTGAGGAGATTACAAGGATAAAAAAGCTTCAAAGGTGAGTTTTTTCTATTAACCCTATCTTTGTTTCAATTAGGGTTGTAATGCATGTTAACAACTAAATATTTACTTTCAATTAGAGTAAAATCTTATCCTTATTCCACTACACATGTCCCCATTTTCCATTAAAGCAAAGTCTGAAAGAAGATGGGCATAAGGGAGAATAGAGAAAAGTTGTTTCTTTCATTAGTGGACAACAGAGATGAAACCAAAAACGTTTTATTCCTGGAGTATCTGGGAAAATGGATTTTAAAACTCGTCCTAGTGGACAACAGTCACGAGAGGTGAGTTTGGAAAATGTTTACCCGAAGCAAGGATAAAAAAATCTTCAATCAATCAACCAACCAACTAGATCTAATATAGTGTCACAATCAGGACAAGAATCAACAACTAGTTTGGTCAAGAAGCCTTTGTGCAAAAATTTGTAGGAGATTCCACTAGGGCCAATGCTTATTTAGGGTGGATATATTGTTACTAGCGCAGACAACCTGGGCATTATAGAAGGGATTGTCCTCAGTTACATTTGACTATACAAAAGGACCTGTAGGTTAAATCATAGATAGTCAACCAACAGAGAGCATCAACAACTAGAGGCGAGGGATCAAGTGTTGTTAAGCAAAAGGGAGTCAGTAGGAAAAAGTATTCACTCTGACACAACAAGAAGGGGAGGAGGCACCAGACGTTATTGTTGATACTTACTTGATTGAAATTTACATGCTTATGCTTTATTAGATCCAAGTGCAACACATTCTTTTGCCTCTACCATGATTAGAATTAAGTTAAGTAGAATGTTTGAACCTTTGTCTAAAGAACTGTAAGGTTGATGGTGCAATAATAGTTATTAAGGTGTTAAAGTACTTCTAAGATTAACCTAAATTGAGGTTCTGTTATTAAAAGAAATTTATAACGCACCTAGAGCATTGATATGTTGTGGAAACTATAAGTATTAAAAGGATCAAGGAAACTACTGTTACACAAATTTCGAGGATGAAATTCCTTAAGGGAGAAGGGTGTTGTAAACCCTAAACCTTTGGATCCCTATAGTCTTCTAAAAGTTCTTGTAGTGGCCTTAGCAAGAGGAAGTTAAGAAGAAATGTTATAAAGAATGTTAGTTGATAAGTGACATTATTAAGTTGGTTTAATTAAGTGACATAGTTGGTGTGTCATTATAGCCTAATTAAGAAATGTTAAAGGAAATTTAGTCAAGTGTCTATGTTACGGCCAAAAAAAGGTTAGCAAGGTGGAAAAGAAGCTAAGTAACAAACAAGGCGTTTTGATTCAAGACTAGGCGGCCAAGGGTAGTCAAAATAACCTTCAAGGACATGAAGTATGCGACCATGAGTGAGCTATGTGTTTTGAAGATGGACAAGGTGGCCAATCATGTCATGAAAACCTCTAAGGACAAGGTTATCTATCCATAAGTATGCTAGGCGTTTAGGAGTGCCAATAACCTCTAAGGAAAACTATGCATCTATGGTAGTTGCTAGGCATTTTGATGGGTGTGCTAAGCGAGTTTCACCATATGGACAAGACAAGAAGCAGCGTGCAAAGGCCACATAAGATAGATTATGCGGCTAAGAGAGGTTCAATATGTTTTGAGCAAAAGGTGAAGTAGAATTCAAGTGTCATGAAATGCAAGCACTTCGATTTCGGCAAGCAGAAGGTGTTAAAAGTTAGGTATGCAAGATTTATGCCTAGGCCATGTGGCATGCCCTCCACTTGTGGATGCACATAACACAAGGTGTGTAGCCATGGGACACACAGCAAGCCCAAGCGTGAGGTTAGCATGACTAGGCTTCCTAAAGCTCTACGGGTGCATCAACCAATCTATTGCTCGTGCCTTGCACGCCAGCCAGGCCAAAGAGCATTTTTTTAGCCATATTTATGTTTTTGCAATTTTTAGTAAAGTTCAGATGTTTTCTAAGGTATGAGGGCCAATTTAGGCTTAAATAACATTGTAGGACACGAAGAGATTTGACAAATTTACAAGCAAAGGACTTATCTACCATCTGTGAGTGACAAAATAATTTGCAAATTGATTCCTAAGCTTTCTTTTCTAAGCTATTTCTATATTACGCTTTGAGAATTATATTTGAACAAGTTATGTTTAAACAATTGAGTTTCCAAGCATGAACTTACATTTTTAGAAAGAAACCAAGTTTCCAGTTAATTGATTTCTTTGAATGTTTAAGATTTTTGAAATAATGTTGACTACTATTTTAGAGAGGAATTTACAAGCATGAATAAATTTAAAATCATGTTCATTTTGTACACCAAGTTATATATATATGGTCATTGTGCACAAAGTATCAGAGGTATGGAGCTTTGCTGGCCACTTAGTCATCTACCACAGAGTTCAGGTAGGATAGTATTAATCTTACTCTACTATCTTGACTGAGTTTAGGCATGATAATATCATGATTGAGTTCATTAGGCAGGATTGTATTAAGTGGTCAAGCTAATGTGATCGAGTTTACTTTAGGGTATAAAAGGAACAAAGAATTATTTTATTCAACAAGATAGCTTTAATAAAGTTTTTCTTTAAACGTTTTGTTTAAGATAATCTTTCATGTTGATGATTGTTTTACCAAATCTTCTAAAAAATTGTTTGCTAACCTAAATGTTTTCAAATCGTCACTCACTGGGTTTTTTAGCTTACCCTTTCCAAATGATTTTCACTTTCCAGGAAGAGATTATGATCTTTGAGCTTGACTTGTTGTTGATAGTCTATTGTGCTAGTTTTGTTATTTTACACTTGTGCATCTACTGGTTAGTAGTTACAAGCTCAGTCTGTATGTTGTAAATATGTCTTGGGACGAGAGTGTTGTAAATTCATTGCTTTTATCTTAGAATTTCATAGAGTTGATTTAGTTGTTAACATTTTCTTTTAATATGTAAAAGGGAACTTAATATGGGTGACATGTTAATGTTATAAAGTCTTATTGTGTGTAATAACGGCCCACCAAATAAATTTTAGAGATTAGTAAATTTCATGTGAAGACTTAGTTATAAAGTTAAGATGTCTGGTCAGCATATGTCGTTGAGTAGCTAAGGACGAGATTTGCTGGCTTTACATTGCTCCTTGATTAAGAGTAGGTGGTCTGTGAGGGGGTGTGACTGTTGGGTTTGAACTTAATAATTTTGTGTGTGTATATCACAATTGCAACACGTCACTAAGTCAGGTCATTGCACGTGATGTGTTCACCGTAACTCTCTGTATAACATGCTTTAATTCTAGGTGATAAGTCATGGGTCATGATCATAGCATGTAAGATGCTCACTATGTACCTTGTCATCGTGTGATACATAAGTCCTCGTTGAGTACAAGTTTTCCTACTGCTTGTCAAAGTGCAAGTAAAACAATAGATTTTATCTGAATGATTCAAGGTCGAACACAGGAAATTGTTTATAGACATTAGTTATAGGGTCTTCTTATTGTTTAGGCGTTATGATGATCAAGTAGAAAGAATATAAAGAAACTACAATTGCTTCCTTACAACTATAAACTCATGCACAGAAAATAAATTATGACAATAGAAGATTGAACGAACTAACTTGTATGCTAGAAAAAGGTAAAGAAAGGTCTATGCATTATTAGATGATTAAGTAATGCGAGAGCCTTGGTGCGATATAACTTGCGTAATTAGCTCATGATTAAGGCGACCTTCTCTCAAAGTGTTTAGACGTCACACTTGCTCACCTCTTGGGATACAAATGATTGTGCTTGATTTTGTGAGCTATATCTAGAAGATGTTTCTTATAATACTTATAGAACTTCTCGTTTAAGGATAGCAGTCTCTCAGCACCTAATGTCTTCACTTGTTTACCTTTATGGATATAAATGTTGGAAGCTATCTCTTTAAGGTGGAGTCTGTTGCCAAACTCCTTGCCGCATTAGTCGTATCCTTTCTACTTGCCCTTTCAGGTAGTTGACGATTGACACTGACCTAGTGATGAACATAGCTCTACTAATGCGGTAAGGTTTATAAGTTAAACTCCTTATCAAAGACCTATCATAACTATACCACTAATAACACATTGACAGATAAAAAGGTGATAAATGATGGATTGAAAAGGTATAAATAGGTAATAAATGCATAAAGAATATAGACCTTTGGCCATCCCCTTATAATTGCTCTTTGCGCCTATGCAATATTCTTTGCTCCTGTCTTATGGCGCCTTCTGCGGTCTCGCAATATTTTTTGCTCCTTGGTCCAGATGACTCCAATATGAACAACATAAATTACAATGAAATGCAAGAATGGGGAGAAAAAAGGATGGAAACATATTACAAGTTAGGGGAAGGACTCATCTCTTGCTTGAACTCTATGCTCTCAATTGGCCTATTCGGGCCTCCTTCAATGGTCCATTCAGACCTCCTTAACCTTGATGAAGATGAAGTGCTTGTATAGGCTACTTTTTTATGGAAAACTTCTATTCCTCTGAGCGTGTCAGCACTGACTCGAGCATTATGCAATCACGTCATTCCAATTATCATTTTTGTCTTCCAGTGAGCTTTCCTCACGTGATGACATATTCTTCACCTAGGTTGTTAATCTCCACATGAGTTTCCATCGTGTAACCTCTGTGCGAGATGTTCTATGTGATTTGTCTATTTTCTTCTTTTTCTATTTATCTTGCATTTAGACTCGGTAATCGCATAAAGTAGGTACGATGTTTATGTAAGCTATATAAATATTTATGCATTTATAACGTAAGTTACACGCCTTGATCTTTTTCTTATGCGTTTTGATCTCATTATTATAATAGAAAAGGATATAATAACAGGTTTTTATACGCATTATTTGTGACATCAAAGGTATGGTGTGGTATCTGCTCTGCTTTATCCTCATGTTTGGTCCCCTTGGCACTGTCTCATACGTGAATTCAAGAATGGTTTGCGTGGTTCAATTCCATCCCAAAAAAGGATCGAATCATATTTGTTTGGCTTTAGTTAATATTTGCGATCAAGTTCAATTTTTCTAGTTCTGCCTTATATTTAAAATCAAGTTCGGTCTATCTGGCTCCATCTCGTCTTTCAAGATTAGACCTTACATGCCTTGCTCTACCTTTCCAAAATGTTGGTGCAGCTTTGCCTCTCTAAAATGTCATTGCATCTCCACCTCTTACCAAATATTGATGCAACTCCACCTCTCCTCAAGTGTTGGTGCACAACTAACTCCACTCAAATTTTTTATGCATCACTACCTCCACTCAAATTGTTGGTGTATCTCTACCGCATGTACAAAATCTAGTTCAATCCACTTAACTCCACCTTGTTGGAATTTATGTGCTAAAACTCATAGTTTGTAATCATATTCCATTCAATAAAGTCGTTATCAATACTAGAAACTTAAAGACAATAAACTAAGGACCCGAGGCTATTAGTAAGTAAACTTGAACTTTATGTAGAGTCATAAAAATGGATCAAGTTTGAGTATATAGCCTAAATAGTCTATATTTTGAGAATACGGTTGGACACCTTATTCTGGAAACAGTATAGATGCAACCCGCTTTATAATTAGTATAAACAATGTGATCCTAATTCGTTCATGTAGAGACATGAAAGTGGAAACATCCTGTGTATAGAGTTTACATAAGACTAGAACCATAAAATAGTCACTTTTAAGTTATAACACCGTTAACTTTGTAAACTGACTATTTGTTTATAGATATCAAGTGTAACTTAATCTTAATCCTAAGCTAATTATGAACTCCTGTTCAAACGAGACTATCCTTAAATTTGTATAGGTGAAGGCAACTTATTAGTGCTAGCTCAATAAGCCTCCCATTTCAGGAGGTAGGATCGTGTGAAGAGTTGGGGACATAAGGTGCAAGATGAAATTCACTCCTACTCGCTTTAAGTTTAGTAGATAGGTTGTGCCCTTAATGATTGAATCCAAGTCTTGAACAAGGGGCCTCACCCTCTCGTTGCCCGAGGGGGATTCGGTTTAGAGGCTGAACCATAAACCAATTGTTCAATAGTGGATCAGTGGGACTTCAGGAGCAAGATATAGTCTTGGGGGTAAAATGGTACTTTGAACCAGTCGAGATTATGAACAACCTATGAAGGATTAACTTACTTATTATGGTTATATCACATGGACACAAATATATCTATAGATAGGAGAGTGTAACTATGGGACTTTAGTAGAATAACCGGTTAGTTCACAAAGTTGATTAACTCAGACTAAAGAGTTTAGACAGTTAATCTTGGATCGTTAGAGCCCATGATCAATAGGTCCATTAGGTTCCCCTACTAGCTCACAAGGAATCAACTTAGAACATTATGATGGAATAATTTGAAATTTTCGAATTAGGTAAAGAGAGACAAACTAACAAATATATTTGATATAGTCGTCTGTTATAAATTTAAGATATAGATTCATGTTTAAATTTGATTTAAATATTAAAAATATGAACATGGATTCATAGTTGGAAGCTCGAAAATAATGAAAAATATATAAAAAGTCAAAATATTGACCTTTGACTTTTAAAAATCAAACTTTGACCGACTTTATATTTAAATTTGATTTAGATTTTGGAAAAATGAATGTAAATTCATACTCAGGAGTTTGAAATTAGTCAAGACGGATAAAACTGTAAAAAGTCAAAATGTTGACTTTTGATTTTTTAAATGTCAAATTACTATATTACCCTTGGAAGCACATTGCATGAAATTAACAAATGGCTCCATGCATGTGAGACACCTACATGGTCATATGCCAAGTGTGGAGAGTGGAAGCTCACTACATGCAATTTTTACATGTAGTTTGCTTAAAAAAGGAATGGATTGCAAATGAAAGGTTAGTGTTGTTTTTGCTGAAATTGATTTTTTAATTTGGAATTGCAAAATCAAACCAAAATTTCTTTTCTCTCCACAAGTTCTCAAATCCAAGCTCATCCTCCTAAATCCATCTCTCTCTACTTTCTCCACCATTCGAGTCCTATAATTCGATTCTAAGTCTGAAGAATAGTGGATCAACGCTATTGGTAGTCCCGATTTTAAATATGTGACAAGATTACGACAAAAGAAAAGCATCAAAGTTGAGAATCTATTAACCCTATATTAGAATTTTTTGTCTTAAAACTCGTAGTTTGTAATCATATTCCATTCAATAAAGTCGTCATTGAGAAATTGAATTTTGTAATCTTAAATCCAATAAACTAAGCACTAATGCTATTTTTTAGTAAACTTGAACTTTATGTGGAGACATAAACATGGATCAAGTTCAAGTGTATAGCCTAAATAGTTTATAGTGTATGAATAATGGTTAGGTGCCTTATTTAGAGAAACTATGGATACGACCCAATTTGTAGTAAGTACAAACGAGGTGATCCTAAATCGTTCATATAAAGACATGAAAGTGAGGGCATCCTATTTAAAGTACTTACATAAGACTGAACCATGAAATAGTCACTTTTACGTTATAACATCGTTTATTGTTTAAAACTGACTATCTCGATTATTGATGACCTAGGTAACTTAATCTTAATCCTGAGCTAACTATGAACTCTTGTTCACACAAGATTATCCTTAGATCTGCATAGG
>JBBPDI010106743.1:0-10019 GCA_037974545.1 Cucumis variabilis
TCCCAAACCAAACCTATTGAAACTTCAATTATTTGCTTGCGAACTTCAAACAATACCTTCAAGAAATGTCAATCCACTCAATCAAACCAATACCACAATTCAATATCTACAACGTAAAACCATGAATCCCACAAATTTTTATCCTTACCATCATTACAACAGTTTGCAACAAGGCAGATCGACAGGTGCAAATTAGAATAGGGACAGAGTGGTAACGATGCAACAGTTTCTGAACCAAACAGTCCCAACCTTAGCTTGACGAACGGCTAGAAGAAGACCAACTTAGACCCACGACCAGCTTCATGCACGACTGAGGCATGGAACGCCAAACACTGGAAACCAATGGCTCGATGGTCGAACGATGGAGCTCGATGTGGCTGCTGCAACTCACGAATGGAGGTCGAATGGGTTTAGACAGATACGAGCTCAGTGTCGATCTGGATAGAGACAAAATGCAGGTTGAATGGTAGAAGAGAGAGGACACAAATTCGTTCGACTGGTGCAATGTGGCGACGGCGTCGACAGACGAAAGGGAGAAGGGGAAGAGTTGTGGCGATGGTGGCTGGGTCTTCGTCGGGAAGGGACGACCGATGGAGACAGGGGTGGCCGACTAGAGTACGGGAAGAAGAAGTGAAGAAGGAAAAGATAGGGGGGTGTTTGCACGAAGAAGAAAGGAGAAGAGAGAAAATTTTTATTTTATTTTATTTTCCAACTTAATAATAAATAATTATAATAAAATACTATTATCAATTATTACTATCCTTTCCAATTTCTTTCCCCCTTCACTTCTTTTCTTTCCCCTTTAAATCCTAGATACAATGACACTCCAAAATTAAAATCTTAAAACAAGGATAATTTGATATAAATAAAAGAAGATAAAAATAATAATGCCTTAAAATTTCAGGGTGTTACACATAGTGTTACCAAGATAAGGTACCCAACCTTATCCCTATACTTTAGAACCTTTAAACTGATCTCGAACATTGATCCTTGTATGTCTCTATATATTATTCAAGACTCATCAAACAACTTAGGATGTTGTTTATTGGATTTGAGTTATTAAGACAAAACTAATAATATAATCAATAACATTTATTGAAATTATAATTATAACACTTTATTAATAACGATCAATGGATTATATTTACAATCTACGAGGCTTAGGACATAAATCCCAACGAAGTCCCACTAGAGTTTTATGTCTTAAAACTCTAGTCTCTATGGGATAAAAAGTAATGCTCTGACATTGGAAATGGTAAAATGTACAAGTATATTACATAAAATGTATATATAAAAATGCACTAAACTAGGTTAACTTCATACCCATTACACATCTCTCACTTGTTTTAGATTCCCTAATGTACATAACTCGCAGACATAGACTTTCTTGATGACCCTCAAACATTTTAGCCGTAAGAGTCTTTGTAAATGGATCAACAATAACCCCACTATTATTACAATATAAAGTGATGGGCATGTTCATGTTTTGAACAACTTCCAAATCATGTAGAAACTTTCTAAGCTAAACTGCTTTTTTTGCCCCTTCACAAGTAGCAACGTATTCTACCTCACAGTAGAGTCTACAATGCATCCTTGCTTGATGCTACACCATACAATAACTCCTCCGTTAAGGGTGAACACTGATTCCGACGTGAATTTTCTAGAATCCTTACCAGTTTCAAATCAGAGTAGTGTATCTTGTAACGATCAAATCCTTAACTTCATACAGAAGCATGTAGTCTCTTGTTCTCCTAAGATACTTAGGAATATTTTTAACCAGCGTCCAGTGGTTTAACCCTGAGTTGGATTGATATCTACTGACTATTTCCACTGGATAACAAATTTGTGGCCTAGTGCAGAACATAACATACATTAAGCTGCCCACAGTTAAGGCATGGGGAATACGTCTCATATCCTCAATTTCTTGAGGTGTCTTAGAACACTATTCCTTAGATAGGCAAGCCCCGTGCCTAAAAGATAATAAATCCTTCTTAGAGTTCCACATCGAATACCGAACAAACATTTTGTTGTTATAGGTTTTTTGAGACAATGCTAGCATTTTGTTCTAACAATCTCTTATGATTTGGATTCCTAGAACATATTGTGTCTCTCCCAAATCTTTCATTTGGAATTGGGCTACTAGTCAAAATTTAACGTTAGTTAAATATCCTACATCATTACCAATGAGAAGGATATTGTCCACATAAAGTACTAAGAATGCTACTTTACTTTTATTGGTTTTCTTGTATACACAAGTTTCATCAACATTTTGGTCAAATTCGTAAGATTTGATCACAGTATCAAATCTAATGTTCCAAGATCTAGATGCTTGTTTCAACCCATAAATGGATTGATTCAGCTTGCAAACTTTTTGCTCATGACCTTGGGTTATGAGCCCATTGGGTTGAGACATAAAGATACTCTCTTCAAAATTGCCATTCAAAAAAGCATTCTTGACATCTATTTTCCATATTTCACAATCATAAAAAGTGGCTATGGACAAGAGAATCCTTATAGACTTTAACATCGCAACAGAGGAAAATGTTTCCTCATAGTCAACCCCTTCCCTTCGGGTATACCCCTTTGCTACAAGTCTAGCTTTGAAGGTCTGTACCTTCCTAGCTGAATCTCTCTTTTTCTTATAGATCCATTTGCACCCTATATGTTTCATCCCTTAAGGTAGATCTACAAGCTCCTACACTGAATTGAAGTACATAGACTCCATTTCAAGGTTTATAGCTTCAACCTATTGGTTCTTGTCTACATCATTTATTGCTTGTTTATAGGACAATGGATCCTCAATGCCATCATCTGATATGAGAACCTGAATTTCAATTCAACCCAAATAATAGTTAGGTTGATACAACTCTTCCATTTTGTCGAGGCATTCTCAACGATTGAGAAGGATGAGACTGGCCTACTGTGTTAGTTTTATCAACTCTTGATGAGGGACCAACTTCATCAACAACCCTTGTTGAATCATTATTATCTCCACTTAATACTAATTTTCTTCATGGTTTATGATCTCTCATGTGGTCTTCTTTCATGAAAGTAGCATTTATCGATACAAACACTCTATTTTCTTGTGGATCAAAAATAGACCACCTCTTGCTTCTTTAGGGTAACCAACAAATTGGCATAACCTTGAACAAGATTCCAACATCTTGAAAATTGCCACTAACACATGTATTGGACAACCCTAAATTCTAACTTAAACTAGGTTTACGTCCTCTCCACAACTTGAAAGGTGTTTCAAAAATACTCTTCGAGGAAACATTGTTCAAGATATGAACTTCAGTCTCTACTGCATACCCCCAAAACGAGCTTGGCAATTGAGTATAGCTCATCATTGAACAAACTATGTCTAACAAGGTTCTATTTCTTCTTTCCAATACACCATTTTGTTGAGGTGTACCGGATGCTGAGAGTTGGAATTGGATTTAATGTTCTATAATATAGTATTGAAATCTTAAATCCATGTACTTTCCACCTCGATTGGATTAAAGTATTTTAATCTTTTTAGTGAATAGATTTTCAACTTGAGCCTTATACTCCTTGAACTTTTCAAGAGCTTCAAACTTATGCATCATTAAGTATAAATAACCTTACCTTGAATAATCATCTATAAAAGAGATGAAGTATTCAAGATCTCCTCTAGCTTTTACATTCATCAGACCACAGAGGTTTGAATGTATAAGTTCTAGGGGCTTTTTGGCTCTATAACATTTTTCAGTAAAAGGTATTTTAGTCATCTTTTCTTCAATACAAGATTCACATGGAGGCAATGAATTATCTTTTAACTCATTTAAAAGTCCATTCTTTACCAATCTCTTGAACGGTTATATTCATCTTTGATATTGTGAGATGCATTTTGAGTAGGAAAAGGAGGATATTCCTCCATTAAGACAAAGCGTAGATCATCATTAACTAGAATCATATTCAGGTTTGACTTCAATGTCACATACTTTTCACCTGTTAATTTTTCGTTTTTATGCAGTCGAATAAATGAAAAAGACATGTTGAAATATCAAAAGATTGATCATATTAATTATATTTGTCTTAACCATTACACAAAATAATCTAATCAATTCGGCAAAAATAAGCAATAAAAGAATCCTAATCAAATAAATGATTAAGTTTTTGCAACGATACTTCAGAAGTTTAGAGCAATAGCCACCGTAGGGTGATCAGTTACTCCTCTCCTGAATCGAAACACTCTTAGCTAATAACTAATACAAGAGTAACTTCTATTCCTATAATTCTTAGCTACCGTTGTTTGGTCAATGATTCATTGACTAACTTAATTCATCTTGTAAGTGTGATCCTATCGTTTTCAATTCCAGAGGTACGCTTTAATAGGCTACCGAAAGGAAAGACAACTGTAGAAGATTAACCTAAGAAATCCTATCCATTTTTGGAGTTTGTGTTGTTCCGACTTCTATAATTAGGTCCTTCAAAGGGATCGTCGCTTTAGGACGACACGTAGGTGGATCGTAGAAATCTCACAGTGCAACCTAATGGAGGAGACCACAGGATACGCTGACACGCGTTCTTGTCCCACTTACTATGAACATTTCCTCTATTCACCTTGTTGTTGATCCATATAAACACTTTCCAAAGGGAGGCAGTTCCAGAGTGACACGAAGCCGAGTATGAATCTCACGTGTGAATTGTTAGATGATGTGAGAGGTAAAAATTGATATATCATATATACAATTTTTCTTCCATTAAAATGTTCTATTAATTTAGGGTTTGTTGTACTTAACTAAATTTCCGGTAAATGAATCTATTTAAGTCTACTCTTATTATAACTCTTATAATAAAACTTTACTCTAAAGTTTCTAGAAATATTAAACCATTTAACTTACCTAGCGGCATATCATGCTTAATATGAATAAGATTAATTTAACACCGGTTCTGGGTTAGTTCCCAAGTAGGAGGTGTTTCGTAAACAGCCAACTTAAATACCCCTAGCCTTAAACAGAACTTTATCGGTGAAATTTCCTTATAACCTTATATCCTATTGACTCTTAAAGTTTCTAGGTGTATAAAATTAATTAATTAGTCTTATAATATGCATACTATGGTTTAATTAGTTAAAACAAATTTTAATTAAAAATAAACCACGTTGTTTAATATGCTTAATGCAAGTTTATTTTCATCTTAATTAATATAACACTTTTATTAAAAGAAAATAATACATGAAAATTAATCAATCATACACGAGACATTAATTTAAATATAACAAATTACATTTAACTAAATAATGTCATGTATTATGCTTATCCAATTTCATATATTTAAAATATCAACATACTTTAAATAACTCATGAAATTCAAAATCATGCATTAAAACCATATATTATAACATTTATAATATATAAAAATGAATGAACATGCTTATAAAATCATGCAACTAAAATAACACTTATATTTAAGAATGATGCATGATAATCATAATCATAATGTGGAATTTTAAATTATAGGACATACATTATGCATATAATTAATTTAATTAAACAGCACATGTAATAAAAGATTAAATAACAAAATACACCAAATTTGGCACCCGAAAAAAAATAATCAAATTAATATAAGGATAATTTTTAAAACTAGTAGATTTTACAAAATATTTACAACCTATAGAAAATTCTATCACTGATAGTCATTGATATGCTATAGTGATAGAAGACTATCTGTGATAAAATCCAAAATTTTGCTATAACTTATAAATATTTTAATTTATTTTGATATTTTTAAAAATGTCCCTTAATATAATCATATTATATTAATTTAATTAATAAAGAAAAAAAATACTAAAAAATAGAAAAACCGCATGATCTGGAACTTGGACCCACGACCTCTTGCATAAAAGGTGAATAAACAAACTTTGCATCAGAAATCTCTTCTTGGAACTTTCCACACGTGTAAAACATATATGTTCCTTTGCAATTTTCCTTTTTTTTCTAAATCAAACGCATCTTCACAGCAATTGGGATGAGAAAATGTTTCGAAATATTTGAGAGAAACACTTTTGTAGAAAAGAAAAATTATTAGTTTTTCTTTTAGTTGATTGAATTGTAAAAGAAAATTGTTTTCTTCTAGATATTTATATATCTCTTTCCTTCTTGGAGTAAGAAAGGGAGTAAAGAAGAATCATGGGATTTTATTAACTTACAAAATATTAAATTAATAAAAATTTCGAATAAACTAAGTAATTAACCATTAATAAATTAATTAATAATTAATTAAATTATATTTAATTAATATTTCATTTAAATCTTATTTAATGAACATCTCTCAATATCTTATAGCTTTATATTCATTTAATTAAATAAAATAAAACTAATCTATTAATTAAATCTCAAATTAATTAATAGCTAAATTAAATATGTTATATTTAACTTAAATTAAATTTGAATCATATTCGAACATAAGTTTCTCTTATAACCAATAATTTTAATATGAATCTAATTTACATGGAATTAATATTTGAACTCATTCAAATATTTTATCTCACAAATATTTCATCTCTCATAAATTAATTTTGAATCATATCCAAAATGAAATTTATATAATAAAGTTTGATAAACTTTATATTATAATTTATCACTATACATTAAAATAATTCCCAAAGTAATTTTGAACATTTAAAATTACAACTTATATAAATAAATCTCATTACCTTTACCAGCTTGGAAGAGGATCTAATGGATCTACAGATCAAAAACTAGAACAATCTAAGATTAATTTACTAAACTCATTAACTACATTGATCAATATTCGTCAAATGTGTGTACACTCCACTAAAGACTCACAATGAAATTATTCTTAGTGTAGATATATTTTTGTGTCCATGGATATAGACCAATAACATTAAGTTAGTCCTTCATGAGTATTCATAACACTAGTTGGGTCAAATTATCGTTTTAGCTCTTAGTTATCTCTAATACTTAAATACCAGTTGTCATCTAATGAACAACCTGTTTATGGTCCTACAAATAAACAAAAACTTTCTTGTGCCATAGAGAGGGTAGGGCTCTTTCTTGAAGTCCTGGAGACACCATTTAAGGAAATACTCATCTACTTACCCTAAAGTTGGAAAGGAGTGAATTCTATCTTATATAATGTACATAATAAAACTCTAATCCCTATGAGATGTACATAATAAAGTAATCTTCTGACATTGGAAAAGGTAACATGTACAAGTATATTACATAAAATGTGTATATACAAATACACTAAACTAGTACATCCTCATACCCATTACACATCTCCCACTTGACCTAGATTACCTAATGTACATAACTCACAAACCTAAACTTTCTAAATGATCGTCAAACACTTTAGCCATGAGAGTCTATGTAAATTGATCAGCAATAAACCACACTGTTATTACAATATAAAGTGATAGACATGTTGATGTTTGGAACAACTTCCAAATGATGTTGGAACTTTCTAAGCTAAATTGCTTCCTTTGCTGCTTCACAAGTAGCAACGTATTCAGCCTCCATAGTAGAGTCTACTATGCATCCTTGCTTGATGCTATGTCAGACCACAACTCTTTCGTTTAGGGTGAACACTGATCCCAAAGTGATTTTCTTACAATTAATCAAACTTTATTGTATAAATTTTATTTTTGATGTGATTCAAAATTAATTTATGAGAAATAAAGTATATAAATAAGTTCAAATATTAATTTAATTTGAATTGGATTCATATTAAAATTATTGGTTATGAGAGAAATTTATATTTGAATATGATTCAAATTTAACTCAAGTTAAATATAAGATATTTAATTTAGTTATTAATTAATTGGAGAATTAATTAATAGTTTATGTTAATAATATTTAATTAAATTTGATTTAATTAAATTAATATAAAACTATAAGATATTGGAGAGATATTCATTAAATAAGATTTTAATGAAATATATATTAAATATGCTTTAATTAATTATTAACTAATTGATTAGTGGTCAATTAATTAGTTGATTTGAAATTTCCATTAATTTAATATTTTTAAAGTTAATAGAATCTCATGATTATATCCTACTCCATGAAGGGAGGAGAGTTACAAATATGTAGAAGAAAAATAATTTTTCTAACTAAAATAAAATTGATGATTTTGATTTTCTGCAAAATAGTTTATCTCTAAAAAACTTTTCCATACCAATTGGTTTCTACAAACTAATCTCGTTATAGAGGATAGAAATGTCTCCAATGGGTGATGTCTCAAATTCAGTGGATTGTAGATTCTGACACATCAACAAGAGTAATTTCTCTGTATCTTTTAATTAAAAGCATGCTTAGTTATTTATTTAAAATTTTGATTCTAAATATTTCCAATGTACTGGTATTTTTGGATTTCCAAATTAAATTGAAGAATGGTTCTGTAAAATATTCTATTGCCAAAGGCTTTTATCCCTTTAATTGGTATTAGAGCACTCTCAAATTTTAATTGGGAATTTTAAAATTTGCATTGGTTAGGTGAGATTTTTGCATTATGAATGGGCTTTGCAAAATAGGTTTTCGATTTTGGCACCTTAGATTACAATTTTTCATTAATTTGATTGATGTAAAGGTCTGTTGTTTTGGACATTTTAATTCTATCATCGAGTTTGTAAGTTTGTGTTGTTTGCATTAAGGGTTGCTACCTCTCAGTACCACTGTCCACACTTACTCTCCTTTCGGGACACAAATTTTAGGAATGACCTTGTGAAGGGAGATGGAACTCCTTGTCCCACGCGTTAATTAGAAATGACCTCGCAGGCCTTAATTAGGGTTGTTGGAGATTGAAAAGTTATATGTGTTAATAGGAATACAAAGAATGTAGGTCATAGGCCAATATACAATATGTGCAACATAAAATATAAAGAATATAAAGTTGAATGGGGACATGGAAATGAATATATGTTACAAGTTTGGGGACATAAAGGAATAGCCTTCTTCTCGACACTAGCTACAAGCTCTCTAAATTGGCCCATTCAGGCCTTCTCTTCTTGGTGAGGATGAAGTGCTTGTATAGGTTGCTTTTCGGTTGGAAATTTGTATTCCTCTGAGAATGTAATCGGTGACTCTGGTCCTGTGAAGTCACATTACTCCAACTACAGTTCTTGTCTTCTATTGAGTTTTCCTCTCAGGATGTCGTCGTTCCTCATTTGGGATTGTTAATTGCCAAGCAAGTTCCCATTGCGTAGCCTTTGCGCGAGATGTCCTCTATGATTTGTTACTTTCTTCTTTTCCATTCATCCTACTTTTAAACATAATAATCGCTTAAAACATGCATGATACTTATGTAAGTTGTATTTCTAAATATTTATGCATTTTGACCTCATTATTCCAATAAAAGAGGGTATAATAATGAGTGTTTAAACACGTTATTAGGCAGCCTAAACGCAGACACCAACTAGAAGGCTTTATCTTTTTTCGCATCAGTTGACAACTGAAGCGAACATCTGGCTGTTTTTCATTAAGAAAAGATTCTCCCAACTTGCCATGACAATAAAGTTTCTATTGAATATACGCTACTGTTATATTGCATTATGACAAAACAAGCGTTTAATCTTGAGCATGTCATGAATAGGGCCTTCCTTGGTTGGTTAACACAACCTAAAGGTGCCAAGCCATTCCCATCCATGGTGAAAAAGTTGTGCTTAAAGTACTTGCCAGCTCTCGCACGATACCCTCAAACTAATATGGCTGGAGGCAAGTACAACTTGGCGAGCCTTAATCGGATCATTAATGTTCATTAGAACAAAGAAGAAGAGTACTGCCTAAAAACACAACCGAAAAGAATAGATGAAGATAATGAAAATGAAGAATCTCCTCCACCGTTGCCATTTAAAAAAAGGCCACCAACAAAAAGGAGAGAAATAGTCTCAAATCATGAGGATCATGTCACACCCCCTCCCGAACTACCTGCTAGCTTAGCCCAAAAGATGGTGTGAAGCCGACAGACAAAGCTTTTCTCTACTTGTAACTGTCGACCCTGCTGAAAACTTAACGAGATAAACTTGC
>JBBPDI010106751.1:0-10018 GCA_037974545.1 Cucumis variabilis
AAGTCTGTTTATCTCAAAATCTGCTCAATCTTCTACCATTTTGTTCACGTCTAAAAATAAAACGGAATATTATTCTCGTTCATGAAATTTCAATTTTAGTTTATGTATTTTGAAAAAATTTTACTTTAGTCTCTACGGCATGTTTATTTTATTTTTTTGTTTATTAAACTCCTTATAAAATTAAAAAATGGATTTAAATGAGGGGTACTTAGAAAGAAAAGTAAAATATGTTATAATAATTAAGTTCATAATACACATTTATCATTTGCAAAAATGGAAAACCAAAGTAAGATGTAAAACGTTACAAATGTTTCGTTATTATTATACATTTGATAAACCTAATACACACTTGACACCTAATATTTCTTCATATATCTAGTACTTCTTGATACACTTATGTATATTTGATACTTTTTTATACCCTTTGAATCTTGATTCACCATGATACTTTTTTATACACTTGATTGATTAAATACATTTGATATGCTTGAAGTCCTATTGGTACATACACTACTGATATACACTTGTAATTTGATTGATATACTTGATAATGATTCACTTTACTAATATATTGTTGATATATTTGATAATGATACAATGAGTTATATCGTTCATACTTAATAATATTGTAAGGAATTGCATAAATTTTGAAAAAAATGAAAATTACGTAGTAAGTATATATATTAATCAACTAATACATATAATAAAAGCACATCATAATACTATTTTACAAAACTGATACAAAGTAAAATCAATACATAACCAAAGTGAAAAAATAAAACAAGATTATTTGAAATAAAATTTAACTTCAAATACACATCAAAGAAAGAAGAGAACAATCACAAACGAAGTTAAATTACTCTGTTCAACAATCATTATAGTTCATATTATAATTAATGTACCATTGATATTCTAAAATCAAGATTAATACGATATAAAGAGAAGAAATATGTGGATGCATAATAATAGTACACCAACTACAAAACCAAGGAAAAAGTACAAAACAATAACAAAACTTAAAAAATCTTGGACAACAATTGTAGTTTACCGACGAGGAAGAACAAGGAAGAACAAATTGTGTAATCTACCAATGAGGAAGAACAAGGATGAACAAATTGTTTTTCCCGTATAAAAAAAGATGATTAGGACATTAAAAAGAGGATAAGAAATAAATTATTGAAGGACAGTTTGAGAATAATAACAAATTTAAGATGAAGAATATTTTAAAAAATGAAAATTTTACCATATTTACAAAATTCTAAAATAATGTAAGACTATTCACTCCAATTTTTTCTTTAAATAATGTCTCATTCAATTAAAATTATTATTGTTATTCAGGGAATATAAACAAAAATAAATTCTGGATAAAAATAAAATTTTAAAATGGAACATTTAAAACACACAAACTACAGCAGCATAAACTTAAAAACATAGAAACCAAAAAACCTCTATTTTGTTCAACTAGGATTTTAATTAATTTGAGTTCATAAATGGATTAATTCTTAAACTTGTCTAAAATTTTTTAAATGTTTGTTTTATAAGATAGAACGATTAGAATAAATATTTGAACGATTATGTATATATGTGTTCTTACTATATTAAAAAGGGCTTAAAGGAAATGATTCTATCCCTTGTCAAATTCTATATTTATAATAACAATCAAATTTATTTGATTTTTATTTAATTAATATAAAAAATATATAATTATTATTAACCATTTATAATCTTTTCAAATTTTTACCTTCATGCATAACTTATTATTTAAGAGATCAATAGGTTAGAATATGAAAAGTTATCTATTTATTTCTATAATTTAATTTTCAAAATTTATAATGTATATTAATGATGAGATTTCAAAAGATTTTGTAACTTTTATCTTCTACAACTATATAAAGAATTCTCTTTAGTCTTTTCTATAAACATTTGAATATTCTCTTCTACTTAGGTTTGTTTTCTTGGTCTTTTTACTCACTATGTTTTGTTTTGTTTATTACTTCATTTATATTGATATATACTTTTGTATTGCATTTGCGATAGGTTAATACTTTAAAATTTAAAGAGAAACTTGAAGAACACACATGAACTTTTGTAATTCTATATGGCAATAAGTACTTTGATTTAGCGTTTTAAATAAGTGTACATAGATTCTTTATTTATATTTTTAAAAATAATAATCACAATAAACTAATGAACTTTTGTAAGTACATTGTCATCACTAGTACATGATTAGTGTTCATTTATCAAAAAAGTACCAATCTTATTTTTACCTTCTTACCATCTTAAAATGTTTTAGATAGGTAATTAGTATCTACCACTTTTTATATATATAAAAAAAAAGTTGATATAAATTATTGTTTGTGGACATTTATGATTATAGGTTTATGGTTAATTCAAAATTTGAGAATGAACGAGTTTGGAAGTCTCTCTGTCTTTGAGAAAATTTAAGACAATGGTTACAAAAAGTTGATATGAATTGTTTATTACTCATTTCAAATTCCATAAATCTAAAATTCACCTAACACATAAATTTGTTACTTTGTTTGGATATGGTTGATGGAATTTGAAACAAGTAATAAACAACTTATATCAACTTTTTTATAAAAAATTGGTAGATACTAATTACCTATCTTAAATTTACTCCCTCATTTGGGATTGAACGTTTGTCCTCTATCCCTATGATTACTGTATTAAAAATGTATTAGTTTAATAAACTAATATTTTCTCTAATAATCTTATGTTTCTTTAAAATTGTTGAACGTTCCTCAATTCAATATTATTTTCTCTCTCTATATATAATTCTAAAATAATAAAAATATAGATAATTTTAAAAGAAAGAAAGGTCTTGACGCGTGCAACGCACATCTGAGTATTCTAATATATTAAATAAGAGTTTGAGTTTATTCATTTATGAAAGATTTTAGGTGGTTTACTTGATATAATTATAAGTTTTTTCACGTAGGGTTGTTTGAGGGACTAAGTTGATATAGAATGTATCAAACTCATATTTATAGAAAGTCGAGTGCATATGTTAGGGAGTATCGGGTGAAGTTTTTTGAACTCATCATATTAATTTTGTTTTTATAATTACTGTATTAATTTGAAACTTTTTTATTCAATAATTTTGCCGATCTTTTTTTGAATATGATATGAATTACAATTTTTGGACATTTTTTTTAAATATAAAAAATCGATAAAATATTTATATTGTATAGAACAATTTTGAAAAGAAAAAAAGCTTGCAGGTCCACGATAAAAAATATAAAAAATGGCCCAGTCAACACGCCATTATTCGACCACACGTGTGAGCGAATAATCTTCCTCTAAATGATCGTGTACTACAATCTAAATGAATGATCTAAAACTATTGTTTAGGTCATGATACACGATCGCGTTGACCATGACAAATGATGTTGATTGTGGTACACGATCATTTAAAAGAAAATTAACCTTTTTATTTGATCGTTTGACCATGACAAACGATGTTGACCATGACAAACGATGTTGATTATGGTACGTGATCACACAGACCAATATAAATGATCGTTAAAAACTTCAAATCAAACGATCATGTTGACTATGATAAGCAATCGTTTAAATCATGCCAACACGATCGTGTAGTTTGATGGAAAAATGATCATGGTAAATGATCGTATTGATAATGATAAACGATTGTTTAGATCATGTCGAAATGATATTTTAACGACCTTGATATTCTCGAATATGAGGAAGATGAAGTAGATTCATACAATCATGTCGAAAATGGTGAAGATGAAATAGGAAATTTAAACAGAAGAATAAATCGTTTAAAACTAGAAGAAAGAAAATTTGAAAGGAATGATAAATAAATATGAAAGAGAAGATGAATAAATCACAATAAAAAAAAGAAAGAGAAGTGACAAATCATCGACAATATTCAAGGGCAAATTTGAAAATTATGAAAATATTTTACCAGCTTCATCGACTTTTATTTTTTGTTACATGAGCCGTAAATATTTTGAGTTTTTGTTACATTTATGTAAATTATCATACAAAATTAACCAACTACATTTCTCAATCAAATAAAAGGTTAATTTTCATAAACATAACAAACCGACAAAATATGTATAGCCCATGTAACAAAATGAAAATGTCCGTGAAATTAGTCATTTTTTAAAATATTCCATGTCTGTCCTTCCTTTCATTGTCTTTCTTCTCTTCTTTTTCTGCGATTTTTTTTCTTACCATCCTCTTTTTCTATTATTCTACCGTTTTTTAAACTGTTATTTGGTTCAAGATTGTGTACCAAATATAAGTGATATATTTTTCAAAATTTTTTTATTTGATTGTTTCAAATATAAAAGATCGTGAAAAAATTGATGGGATATTATATAGCCAAATCTAAACGATCGTGTACAGAAAATAGCAAAATACAAAGGATTTTTAAAAAATCGTTTAGATTTGAGTAGCCAAATTTAAAAATCAAATTTAAACAAGGGTGTTTCAAATATAAACGATCGTGTACCAAATCTAAATGATCATTTTCGAAATATAAGCGATCGTTTTTCAAATATAAACGAGTACTACAAAATATTGAAAAAAATCGATGAGATTTTGCAACCCAAATTTAAACGATCAATGTAAACGATCTTGTACCAAAAAATTATGAAAAAAATCATTTAGATTTGGGTAGTAAATCCAAATCTAAACGATCATATAGAAAAGAATATCTAAATCTAAACGACTATTTTCCAAATATATTACGCGCGCTGGATGTCAATTAATCATATGACATTTTTCGTATTTTCCATTGTTGGATTGTGGATTTTTTTGTTTTCGAAATTGTTCTATACAGTGTAAATATTTTGTGGCTTTGTTATATTTTTTAGAAAACCTCTGAATAAAATGAAAAACTTAAAAAAAAAAAATCTTTGAATCCAAAATTTTCTCCATGATTTTATCATCATGTTCTTGATCTTCTTAAGTTACCTTTTGTGTTCATCTTCAAATGTGTGATAAACATTCACTATATCTTTTTTTTTTTTTTTGTAATATGAATATTGAATAAATGCTTATCTATATATACACATTTTGATTATGTGGAACATGAACATATTCGAGAAACTATAAAAGATGTACAATAGTATTCATTAAAGCTATAAAAAGTTTATGAAAGCAATAAAAAGAAACTTTTTTTAACATTTGAAGGTTTTTTATAACTTCCATTGGATAAATAATTAATGCTACAATAAATGCTATAATAGACTAATAAGAACCTCATATTTTAAATATAAAATAGGTTTTGTAGCTTTTTCTTAATGCCATCTTACACTTTTCAAAGATCAAATGTGAAATTTAAAGTTTGCAAAATGTTGTAAAAAGTTATGCATTTCAGAGTGTGTAACTAAATGCTATGAAAAGGTGAGAGTTTGTACAATATTTTAAAAACGCTCTAAAAATCCTCATACTTTTAATAGCCCTAGTTGTCAAAACTTTGCATAAAATGCTATAAAGTCTGTTATATTGTTTTTTCGCAGCTATCGTAGGTCACTTTTCTAGCCGTGAGAGAAAAAATTCAATTGTTTATTTCATTCTATGAAATTGAATGAAATCTCGTTTTCATTTTGTTGATTACTTCTATGAGATATATGAGATATTAGAATTTAGGATGAAAAAATTAGTTTAGTTTTATTTATTCTATTTATCAATCCTAATTGAAAATACCATAAGAAATTTGGAATTCAATGACACAATGGAATAGAAAAAATGGGTTTGGAAAAATATGTAACTGATGCAAAACAGGAAAAGACAAAACTTTTGAATTCATGTTTTTCTTGACACATTTTAAGCGCACTAAACCACAACATTTTTTTATGGTCATTATTTACTTAAAATTTTTATTATTTTTTCATTAAATTAAAATGGGGTAAGTAAAATAAACCCCAACCTAAAAATCACCATCTCGCAAAATCAGCCACACATCCCATTTCCTTACCTCTTCACATAGAAGCCGTCCCATCCATTAGCCAAGATCAACAAATTCATTGCTCATCTCTTCTTCCACCTCACCAATTTCAGCTCTTCATCAAATTCGTCGATATGTTTTCTTTCCTTTCATTTTCTTACTGTCATTCTCCCCATCAGCCACCGCTATACTCTCCTTTTCCATCTTTGCCGCCGTTGAAATTATTTTATTACACAAAAGCTTGCTTCGTTCAATTCACTTCCACAACAACCTTTATTAGTTTATGTTCGCACGAGATTTTCGAAAAAATTTGATTCGTGGAGTTGAACTTGTGTTGATCTGATCTTCTTATTTTTTCTCGATCAGTTGCTTACGGTTGATTTGAGGAAGCGAAACACATGATGTTCTTGAAGTTCGAGTCTTGGAAGAAAGCTTGTGTTTTTAAAGGAGTTTCAATTTTCGAGGGTGATCGACTTTAGGAGTTGGAGGAGTCTTCTAGCTCTTAGGAGACTTCTCTCTAGATCTTCTAAATAAAAAGGAGGAAAACTCTCTATTTATAGAGTTCTCTGGTGGGCTTTATGGGCTTGAGTCTGTTTGATTCATGGACCAAACTCAATCACATGAATTTGGATCATATTTAGCCTTTGGACTAAATTAAACTTATTTTTGGGCTCAATTGAACTTAGCTTAAGTAAATAATATTTAATTGGACCAAAACAACTAATTTGATCCAACGGTTATAATGAAAACATGTGGGATCATCAAAATTGGTCAATTTATGTTTTCAATTTTAATTTAGGATACATGTCAATTTTTTTAATTAGTCCCAAATTTAATTATTTGTATTTTCATAATTAGTTTAGTAAATGATGTGAAAATTTGTGATTGGTCTCAAAATTTCTTATTTAACAAATGTCCCCTTTTGAGTTTATGCACGTATATGAGTGAATGAATCTCAAAAAAATGTAAATTTGAAACCAAAATACGAGTTTTTTTTTTGCTCAATTCAACATATCAAATTAATCAAACTATAATTTTAGTACACGAATTTGATTTAAATTTAAAATAAGGGTTAGAATATGATCAAACCTTAATTAATTTGAGAAAAGTTTAAGGTTTTATCTGCAATTTAATTTGATTTGAGTATAAAAATTTGAATTTTATTTTTGAAATAAAATTTGGAACATAACCAAAATTTAATTTGAAATAAGGATGAAATTTCTACCACATCTTCATTTGTCTTGAGATCACAAAAATTTGGAATGACCAATTTTAATTTGAGATAAAAAGGAGGTCCTCAATCTTGGAATAAAGTTGGATTTATGGCTCCGATTTAAATTTGAGATAAAAAAAAATAGAGAAGGCCATATATGCAAATTAATTTGACTTGGATTTTGAATCTAAATTTTAATTTTAAAATTGAAAATAAAATCTAAACTTTTAAAATACTTAAATATCTTAATTATCCCAAAATTGAAATTCGAGATTTATCGCAAAATGATATTATTTTTAAAAAATAAGATAATATAATTGTATTATCTTTTCTATATTATTAAAAAAATGATTAAATATCATTCCTAATCCTTTGAGAAATTAAACTTGTTATAATAAAAAGGATTAAATATAATTTTTAATCCTTTCATGAATTGCATTTAGTGGCCTTATAAATAGACCCACACCTTATCATTCACTTCTCATCACGCAAAAGAAAGGTATGAAAAAGAACTTCTCTTCTCCCTTTCTCTTTCTTTTTTTCAACTTTTTGTCTCTCTTTTTTTTACATGAAGTAAAGGTAAGATCTTCTTCTTGTTGTTCTTTTTTTCTAACTTTTGGGTCATATCTAGCCTTTGGGCTAAATTAAGCTTATTTTTGGGTTCAATTGAAATAGCCCAAGTAAATAATATTTAATTGGACTAAAACAACTATCTTGAGCCAACGGTCATAATGAAAACATGTGGCATCATCAGAATTGACTAATTTATGTTTTTAATTTTAATTTGAGACAAATGTCAATTTTTTTTAATTAGTTCTAAATCTAATTATTTTTATTTTTCATCATTAGTTTAGTAAATGATGTGACAATTTGTAATTGGTCTCAAAATATCTTATTCAACAGTATGCTCAAAACATGTTTGATGAAATGCAACAACAAAGTTTTAGCTTAAAATGGGTCTTAAAACGAGTCTTAAAATTGCAATTTCTCTTACAATAGGGTTTCTTATCTCCTAATATTTGCTAAGCTATATAAAAAAATGGGTAGTTTAAAGTGAAGGGATAAAAGCCCTATCCTACGTAGTAGAAGAAATTTAATTGAAATCTAAATTCAAAATTTAATTGGGAACTTAAAAATACTAGTATATTGGAAAAAGAATACAAAATCTAATTTAATTTGGCTAAGCATGCTTTTACAAAAAAAATTGTAGAAATTGAAATTTACGTATGTTGTCGACTTTGTATCTATTAAATGACAATTTTTGAAAAATCACAATTTGGAAACCTTACTATTCTTTGATAATTATATTTTGGTTTGTGGGAACCAAAATTGGAATGAGAATTTTGCGGAGAGAATAAAGAGACTACGCAGAGAAGTTTTTCTAGAAATTTTTTCATACTTTTTAGTGTTACCTACTTCCCTTTCTTCATCCTTAAGAAGGGGAAGTTATTGAGAGAATATGGGATATATGGGAAATCATCCCATTGTTCCTTTAATAACTCCCATGTAAAGGAGTTATTCGATTAATTTAAATTAAATTAATATTAAATTTATTAAATAATAATTAATTAAATCATATTTAATTAATATTTTATTAAAAATATATTTAAATGAATATCTCTCACATAACCTATAGTTTTGATTTAATTAATTTAATCAAATGAAATTTAATTAAATAAAATTAAACTAAATTATTAATTAATTTTCTAATTAATTAATCGCTAAATTAAATATCTTATATTTAATTTAATCCAAATTTGAATCATATTCAAATGTACATTTATCTCATAATCTATAGTTTTAATGTGTATTATATATATTTATATATATATATATATTATAATTTAATCTATAGTTTTAGTATGAATCTAATTCAATTAAATTAATATTTGAACTCATTCAAATATTTTATTCTCTCATAAATTAATTTTGAATCTTATTCAAAATTAAATTTATATAATAAAGTTTAATTAATATATAAAATTTATATTATAATGTGTAAACCCCGAACCCTAAGGAACTTTGATCTCTTTAAGAGCTTGAAATGATTTGGTTTTAAGTGATGTTAATACAAGGAAGTGTTAGTTTTGTGTGTCATGGTAAGTGAAAAAAGGGAAGGCTAAGTTGTTAAGGTTTAAAAGTTAAATAGGTTAGTTTGAACGAGAAGAGAAAATTTGGCTAAGTAAGGTAGTTTGTCATTTTGGCTTTGGTATAGGAGTTTAGAGGTTGTATTGGGGCTACCGATTTAATTTGAGTAAGAGAGAGTTGAGTTTGAGTTAAAGAAAATGAGGAAGGTCATAAATCGTTTGATTTTGAGCAAGGTGCATTTCTAGAGGGCCACATAACTCATTTCTTGGAATCTTTGCAAATTTGATGTAAGAAGGTTAAGACAATTTAGAGCAAGTTTGTGAAAGAAAGTATTTTCCTTTGAGTTCTGGATTTTACGTTATAAAGCTCTAAAGTAGAAGTAAGGTTTTAGCCAAATTTTGAGTTTCTGGAGAGTAGAGGTTGTTGGTCAAGTGTCAGAGGTTGCTAGGCAAGATGGACGTGCGTTTTAGGTCAAAGGAGGTTAGTGTTGTGTTTAGACTGGTGTTGGATGTATGGTCTGCACGCAATGGGCGCACGACTAAGGAAGCACGCGATGAAGGCTATGCGAGACGTCAGACACGCAATCGAGTGAGGCGCGCAAGCATGCCCAGTGTCACGATCATACTTGTCCAAGGCGTGTTTGCCTACGACCGTATGTTCCGATTAGCCCCAGTTTATCTTATCTTTATGTCGTGTACATAGTCTAGGCATTTGCTTTCAATTCTAGGTCGATATGCTTGGGAGTGAAGTTTCGACATTTTCATATGCAAGCCTGT
>JBBPDI010106757.1:0-10018 GCA_037974545.1 Cucumis variabilis
TTCAAACGTAACGCCCTCCACTTTGAACTACAGAACAGCAGACCAAATGGCCAACTTCCTGAGAATTAAGAACAAACAATACGCAAGATTACCTTATGACCAAGGTTGAACAGAACCACATTACAAGAAAATAGAAAGAAAAAAACCATTGGGAAATAAAGATCTAGAACAAACATTATTTCAGAATGAATAATCAGAACTTAAATACGTTCACAGTCAACATAAATACCATCATTCAAGTGCAAATGATCGCGCACGAATATGTTATTCGTAATCTCAATTGACTAATTCTAAATTCCAGCTAAAACCAGTGAAAGCATTGACCGGCAGTTCAAATCAAATCGAGCAAGTTCTAGAAGACGAGAATGATCTTACAGTCATACTTAAAATGAAAGACATTCTAAACACAAAATGAAAAGACGGTCAAAATCCTACAATCAGACACAAAATGATAGACAATCTAGCTTGAAGCTTCATTCTCGATTTAACACATAACTTACTAGATGAATGCAGAATCTATCATTTACAACTAGAAAATAAATAATCGAGAAACTTTTAAGTGATAAACAAATACGAAATGCAATACGCAATTAAACACAAACGGATACAACGAATATCCCAAACCTAAATGAAATCCTAGGTAGAAAGAATAATAAAAATCGAATTCACAGATAAGATTCAATCGTCGCTCTCATCAGCTTTACATAAACAAAAACCAATCTAAAACGCCGATAAAAATTTCCATTCCGATCAAGGATGCAATTTAGAAATACATACCAAACAAATAAGTAAATCTACAGATCTGAACAAGACGGCAAGAAACTCACAAAAATCCATGAAAAATCTATAATCGGAGTACCGATCGTGAAGATTTCATTAAATCAAAGACATTAGAGACAAAACAATCATCAATAACTTATAATCGATTCGAACAATAACAAAAATAAAAAATCAAGGACAATAAATCAACAAGAAACGATGATGAAGTTAGATCAAACAAGGAAAACAAAGAAAAATCCTTGCCTTACAGTGATGAATGGTCGTGATAGGAGGAAAAAACAACTGATCCTGAGAGGCTTTGGCTCTTGTTTTCGCGGTGACGAAGAAGCCGATGGGGATTTTGATGGGGTGAAGGAAAGGGGTTATATACACGCTTGAAGGAATGATAGAAAGAAAACCCTACACGTCACCAATTAGGGCAAACTTTTGTAAAAACAAATTTTAAATTAGAAAAATATATAAATATAAATATTTGCGTTTAGAGCTTAACCGAACTGAGGATCAAATTTGCCCAAAAGTTGTGTTTTATTACGAAATTGTCCTCGGTAGTCGCTATTGCTATCGACGTTTCTCGATTCTTGAATATTTTGAGTCACGACATAATTTGAAGAATATGTTTTGCCCATTATGGTAATTGTCATAACAATCTGAGGGTAGAAATGGAAATGTGAAGATATCGGCGAGCATTGTTATTGTAATTAAGGTATGACTTAAAGGAAAAGGCGAAGCAACCACAATTTTTCAAGGTTAATTTTTTTTTTTCTTGTAGAATTTAATACAAAGTCTAAATGTTTTTTTTTTCATAATTTCTCTTTAATTAATTCTTATAGTTTTTTATTTTTAAAGATATAGTCCATAAATTTTTAATTTCTAATGATTTAGTTTTGAATTTTGATTTTTATAAAAATAATTTCAATTTTGTAATAATTTGGTTTATATATTTTAAATTCCGTAACATTATGATTGGAATTAGTTTAGAGAAATTTCTTAGATAGATATGCCAATAAACTAATGGAAACTTAATATGTCTATAAACTACCACATCTAATTGAGTAAATTTTATCATTTTTTTATCATTGGTATAGTATAAAATTTTATTATATTTGTTGATATTTTCGATAGGTTTGTTATTTATAATAATTCTCATAATTTTAAATATAAATTTGATAAAATTAATGCAAACTTAAGAAGTTTAACTAAAAATCAATTTTGTACCTATAAATTTTGGGTCCTATTAATTAATAATTACAAAACTTTGTAACTAAATCTATTCAAACCACTCCGATGTTTTTGGATATAAATTAAATTTTTACTCAAAATTTTAGTCCCTAGAATTGGTCAATGTTAAAATTTAAATCAATATTAATCAATAACATAATAAATTATGAAGCAACCAAATTTTCAAGGAAGAAATCAGTTATTTAACATTGAAAAGTCTGTATTCATCTGTTAGAAAATTTGATTTTCTTGTATTTAAATAGTTTGTTTATCCTATATTCTTCAAGTGATGTTATGTTACATGTTAGATAAGTTTTTCCTCAATCAATTTTAATTTGAGTATGACTAAATTTGTATATTATTAACTTTGAAGTTAGATGTTCGATTTCTTCCACATCCAGCTAGAAAGGAAAACAATTTCAATATTCACTCTCAAATATGAACTTATTTGAAAAATACTAATTAATTAAATTTAAACATTTTAAACCATGTGAGTTTGATTTCCAAAAAAATAAAACTATTGACTTATCATTTGTACTTAGAATTGTTCAAATCTATCTTACTATTTACAGGTTTCAAATGTTGAAATTTAGACTATTTACATTTAGTAAATCTTAAATTTAGTCACTGTTACATTGTCGAGATTTTATTGGAATAAGATTTATTATTATCTAGTTCTACTTTACTATAATTTTTTGAAAAATATTTCTTTTTTGTATTTTATTGCATAAAATGTTATTGTTGTTATTGTTATTTAACCAAATTAGATAAATAAAATTTCAATGGACCAGATTTCAAATGTATAAAAAATATAGACATTAAAATTGAACATCTCGAAATTATATAAAATTAAAATAATTTTAGACTACTAATAGAATTGAGACACACACAAGTCCATGGATAATATTTTGTAAATAAAAACATGTGAGATCCAACTTTATCCTTACTTTTATAAAAAAAATGAATGCGAATAAAACATAAATTGAGAACCATATTCCAATTCTTGACTATATATATATAACGGTTATCAGTCTCACTCCTTTAAAATTTGTAGAAAATAGGAAATCAGACATAATATTTACATTTTAGAAAGAAAAAACCAAATGTAATGAATTTTTGTGTTTTTCTAAAGGTAAATAATTTGTTTTTATAATTATTATTTTTAAAAAAACTCCTTCACTTTCCACTATTTCCCCCTCTATTTCGCCATTTCTCAATGTCAAATAAATAATCCAAAATATATATCAAGTCGAATAACAATAATTTTTTTAAAAAATACAAATATAGCAAAGTTTGTCATAGTTTATCAAATATCATAAACTTCCTATATATTTTTTAAAATTTTTAAAAATGTTACACATTTATTATCGGAATTTTTTAAAAAATATAACAAATCGATAAAATATTCACACTGTATAAAACAATTTCAAAAAAAAAAAAGTTCATAGACCCACAATGAAAAATACTAAAAATGTCAATGTGATTAATTGACACTCAAATATATTTGATAAATGATAATTTAGATTTGGCTATTATTTGCTATCGTTTAGATTTGACCGATTTGGGTTGGTACGTAATCATTAAAGATTTTTTGGCACACAATTGTTTAGATTTGGTACACGATCATTTAGATTTAGCTCGATTTTTTAAAGTTTTTTTTGTACACGATTGTTGGTATACAATCGTTGGTATAAGATCGTAACCAATATCCCAACGACGAGAAAATTTGAATAATAAATAATATGGAAAGTGTTCACACGAGATTTCGAATAAATTTGATTCGTGACGTTGAACTTAAGTTGATGTTGTAGCTTTGTTGATTTGATGCGATGTGGTTCGATCTCTAGAACATCTACGTTGATTTGGAGAAAGCGGAGCACGTGATGTTCTTGAAGTTAGAGTATTGGAAGAAAGTTTATATCTTCGTAAAAGCTTCAACCTTCGAAAGCAATCAACTTTAGGAGTTAGAGAGTCTTCTAACTCTTGTAATAATTCTCTCTAGATCTTATGGAGTTAAAAATTTTAAACCATTACAAATCAGGGATAACTCTTCTATTTATAGAGTTGTCTATGGACTTTATGGGTTTGAGTCTGGTTGGTCCATGAACGAAACTCATGGACTCAACCACATAGATTTGAGTCATATTTATAGCATTTGGGCTAAACTAAGCTTACTTTGGGGTACAATTTAACTTAGCTCAAGTAAATAATATTTAAAAGATTTAGATCAGATCTAAATCTACTAGAAAATTTCACAAATGTCTTAAATTATTATTTATTTTCTTGATTAAGCTTTTGTATATTTTTAGGACAATTATAACTTTATCATAATTATTAATTGTATATAATTTTTGAAATTAAATTCAAATTATTTCCTTATTTATATTATACTCAATTTATTATGTAAATGATAACTTCCTTAATTATTAATACATATATATTTGTATTTATTAATGAAATATTTATTAGCTTTGCAATAATTTAAATATGGTATAAATTATTATCTTACATGGTAATAAAATTGTTAATTATATTAGAAAATAGTTATTTTCAATTTCATGTCCAAACCAAAAGCTTTTTTCTCACAATCATCAAATCCGACGTCGGCTTTTTTTTTTCGAGTTCTATTTTAAAAAATTACTTTATTCCTTTCCTTCGATTTGCTACATAATATATAGTTAGTTTTTTTTTCTTTCATTTTTTTTCGTATATTCTTTCTTCTTCCATTTCATAACATATACTTTTTTTTCCTTAAAAAATTTGTTCTTCTGTTCCGTAACATATATTATGGTCATGTTCCTTCTATTTTGTTTAATTTTTTATTATTCGGTTCATCTTCGTGTCATGCTCGACATAGAATTTTTATTAAATGTTTCGTCATTCATATATATTATGGTATACCACTGAATAATAAATTTATGTCTTGTGATTTATTACATATATACTATTGTAATATTCAATAATACATACACATATTCTTTTTTATGTTCTATGATTTTTTTCTTATTGTATATATATACCAATATATACATATATTATATATCCACTCAGTATTTTTTTTATTTCTTACATATATGCTGTTGAATAATTTATTTATGTTTTGTGATTTGTTACATATATACTACTGTATATATTCAATAATACATACATAAATATTTTTTCATATTATGTGATTTGTTCTTACTGCATTTATATATCACTGTATATGCAGATTATGTATCGGATAAGTATTTTTCTTGAATTCTTAGATATATATACTACTTCATATATTCAATAATACATAAGTGATGTTATCTTCAATATACTCAATATACCCTAATGTATTTCGAATACGAAATATAAATTCTTATTAAGCTTAAATTTTTGTCCATTTTTTCCCGAAAGATCACTGTACCAGTCGACCATCGATGTTTTTCTTCTTCACCGCTTATACTTCCCCTAATCTTCTATTATTCGATGTCTTTTGTGAAGAAAATGGAATCAATATTCAATGTATTCGAAGAAGAAAATTTTTACCTTTTTTTTTAAAAAAATTTCTAAAAACCCAAGTCCCTGATTTCTCTCATTGTCGGTCAACCTTCTATAAATAAATTGATATAAGAAATTTTTCATACATAAAATATACATCGTATTATTCAATATATACTATAATTTGGTGGAATATATGAAAAATAATGCAAAATGAAAGAAAGAATGGACGGAAAGAGAGATTGGAAAGTGAGAGAGAGAGATCGAGAGGGAAGATTTTTTGAACAAAATCACCAAAATACAAATAATTAAGGACATTTTTTATATTATATTACCATAATAGAATTAATCACTTACTATATTTACAAAAAATATATAATAAATGCAAATAATGATCATGGTCCACTTTTCTTTTTCATTTTTATAATTTTTAAATATATTATTAATAATAAAGATGGACAAATTGGTCATTTGAGCCTTATAGTTGTGTAAAATATTAGTCAATTTCGGACATTTAAGCCTTCCTTCTTCTTCTTCTTCTTCTTCTTCCTTCTTCTTCCTCTTCTTCTTAAGATTGAATAGTTGAAGGCTTGATAAGATTAAAGACAAAAGTCCTTTGCTTAATTTTTTTTGAATTGTCAATTTTTTTAGAAGATGCATAATTGTTGTCAACTTTTTCTTTGCCGACAGCATGACATGCAGTGACTTTTAATACTTCATTTGGATGATCATCAAGGAAGCTTATTGGGAGAAATTCTGTCAAAGTTATCGACCGTCGAGGTCGAAAGAAGTCCTCGTCTTGTCCTTTGATAAGCTTAGACTTTCACATTTTCTTGTTTATTTTCTCTTTTTTTTTATGAGAGTTGCTTCCTTTTCCATACTTCTGATGAAAGTGCGACTTCGTTTGAATAGAATTTGGTTGTCTCCCTTTTTTACGAGTCACGACTATCCATCCTTTGCAATCATCTTCAACAGACTTTTCTTTGTTTTGAGAGTCCAACGTCACGATCTTTTGTTGGAATCGAACAAGTATAGATTTGAAAGTTCCAAACTGTTTCAAGCTTTTTCTGTGATCATGAGACAACGTTGATGGCAAAATACTTGAAGTCATCTCAACTGCAACATGATTCGTCTGAGCTACTTCATTCATATCCAACTTGATCTTCTTTTTGCGAGCAAACTTTAGAATTAGCTCCTTCAACACAAAATACTTTCCAACAAGATGACTAATAATCGATGGTACTTACAATAGTTAGGATCATCTACTTTTTCTGCTTGTTTTGGTCGTTTGCATTCTGGCAACTGAATAAGTTGTTAGTCTAGCAGCTGCTCTAACATATATGCAACACCAGAGTTCGAAAATGGATAAACTTTTTTCTGCCTTTCTTTAAGAGTTGGACAATGCTTCTCTTTGTCATCATGCTTTCTTTCAATTTTTGTTTCTTTTTCTTTTGGAGAAAGATTTCAATGGAGACTCATAACAACCATAGACTCGTTAATGATAATATTTGTGATCCTTCCAGTGTCGTTGATTTCATTCTTCTCCTTTTTTTTACTTCAAAGATTAAGAAATCTTTAGTTCCCTTATTAGCGATGCTCAACTCCATGTTGCTAATTGTTCAAATGTACGAGGTTTTATTCCCTGCAAAATATAGAGAAGTTTCCAATGCATGCATTGGGTACACATCTTCACTGCAAACAGTTATGTGAGCTTGTCTTTGGAATCCAAGCTTAGAGCTCTCCATCAATTTATGTAGTCAATGATTAACTCTCCATTTTGTTATCTCGTATTTGTAAGCTCCATCATGCTTACAATGAGTCTAGTGCTGTAGAAGCGGTTGAGAAACTCATTTTCCAGTTTTTCCCAACTCTCAATGACTTATGGCTCCAGATCAGTATACCACTTGAAATAATTTTCCTTCAAGCTTCGAATGAACTGCATGACTAGTCGGTCTCCTCTTGATCCTGCGTTCTCACATGTTTCAACAAAGTGAGCAATATACTGTTTTGGATTGTCCTTTCCATCGAATTGTTGGAACTTTGGCGATTGATGTCCAATAGACATTTGCAGGTCAATAATTCTCTTGGTATATGCTTGGAGTACATAAAAGAAGTTTGTGGTGGTCTTTCATAATGAGCTCTTATGGAGCTTGTGATTATATCCTGCAGTTGTTGGATTGACTGGGAGGTGACAGAGATGGACTGTTGCATATGATGTTCTTGCAACACAGCTTTTCCTTTATTGTCAGCTTTGACAGTAGAAGTTTTGCTCGACTCGAAAGTTTCATGTTCTCGCTCCTCGACACTTTCATTAGGAAATTTATTTTTCTCTTCATCTCCGTCATGGTGGCCTTAACGGTTACATCAGCCATCATGATAGACACTACTTCAAGGTATGGTTCTTGCTCTGATAGATCAGAAGCAGGAGTAGAGTTGTTGAACAAAGGATTTCTCTGATGATGATCTTGCCTTTAAGAGATTCCATCAGTTGCTTAAGAATGCTCTATGCAATGACAGAATCTTAATCTTGCTCCTGGATGATCCCCTTTGAACGACTGCGGATGACAGATCCCGTGTAAGTGTCGCTTGAAACAGGAGATTTAGATGCAACTTTCTTTAATGTCATTAGTTGGTTTGTTGAATTGAGTTTCGAGAGAGAGATGAGAGGTATAGATGTCCCATTTGACTGCCAATTTATTTACACGAGATTTTAAAGAAATTTGATTTTGTCGTTGAACTTAAGCTGATGTTGTAGTTTTATTGATTTGATGTCGATGTGGTTCGATCTATAGAATTTGATCTTCTGATTTTCTCTCGATTGAACATCTACGTTTGATTTGAAGGAAGCGGAGCACTTGATGTTCTTGAAGTTGAAGTCTTGGAAGAAAGTTTGTATCTTGCTTGCTCGAACATAACTAATTAGAAAATAATTATTCAGACAATAGATATGATCCTCATCATCGACAAAATACAAACTGGAAATCGAAACATTACCTCCAACCCTACCTTGCTCGAACATCCCAAGTGCAGAATACGGTAGTATCCGTAGTGTAGAAACTGTCCAAATCGAAGGAAAAAAAAACTCAATCGGCAAATGGGAGTTCAAGCGGCAAGGGGAAGTAGATCGGAAAAACGAAGCCCGATTTCGAAGGAAAAAAAACTTAATCGGCAAATGGGAGTTCAAGCGGCGAGGGGAATTAGATCGGAAAAACGAAGCTCGATTGCATGTTCACCTAGAACAGTGGTGAACATGCAAGCGGATGCGTTTCGGAGGCAAAGTGTAGAACTTAGCCGTTCAACGAAACCGGAAGAAGAAACGGATAGTTTTTGTTACGCGGAAGAAGAAACGAGGGCCAAATGATGAACAGGGGGGACGATTTCATGTGGAGATCGGAAGGATTACACGGGTTTTAGGAGAAGGAGTGTCGAGCGATTGAGGACGAGTTGAGAGAGATAGAGAGGAGTTGAGAGAAAGGATTTCGTTGTGAAGACGAGTAATGAAAACCCTAAAACTAGGGTTTCCATTACACGGCCCCAAACATGGATTTGGGTTATCATAACCCAAGCCCACAGTAAATGTTTGGGGCCCAAACACGCCCTTAGTGTTTACGTAAATTTAATCGCTAATGTTAATAATTAAGTCCAGTAATATTTGGAGGTGCATTTTGTTTTAAGCTTCTCTTTAATTTTCCATTTCAATGTCCTTTATCTGTATGCTGTTATGTCTTCTGTATATTTTTCTCTTCTCTTCTCTTCTTTCTATTGTAAAATAGGTATTTCTCTGCCATTTCCATTTAACTGCAAATCAATACTATATTACTTTTTCTTCAAGTGACCCATCATCGAACTAGTCCTTCCAAACCCCTATATATATATAGTATGAAGTATTAAATTACAACATCTATTTTTAGATTTCCTTTTATGCTAAGGTATAACTAAAGTGAGGGTGTCGGAATATGAGTAATGAATATTGTACTAAAATTTGTATGCTATAAAGTTGTTCCCTAGTATTTGGTAATTTGGAATCTGGAGGAATCCATTTTTAGGTTTATTGCATTTGAGTTGTGTGTATTAATTTTAGGATGAGAAAAGTGGGAACAACTACCGCTAGAGTTTTTATTAGTTAGAAAACTATATTATTGAATGATAACTTAAAAAACTATAAATTAAACAAACTACTTAATCTTATAATACAATTCAAATAAGATTTTTAGTATATTTCGGATGTTAGTTTCTTCCATGTGGTTGAAATGCTCTTATTCACTCTATATTGTTAGAAAATTTTAGAAGATTGAAGTCTCTAAAATATATGCTCTTGTTTTGAATAGTTTATATTAATTGTTTGAGAGTTTTTTCTTCTTATTATTATAAATTTATCTTGACATTAAAATAAGAAATTTAAACCATAAAACAAATCTAAAAATATGCATGACAATGTAGTATTATAATCTAACAAAGTGGTTTTAGACAATGTTAAAGAGGCAGAGTAGAAGGCGATTAAATTAAATGGGTGGGGGTGGGAATCTTGTTGGATGGGGAATCGATTCGTTAG